>CABFWO010001060.1:198542-210904 GCA_902155825.1 Timema genevievae | reverse complement strand
GGAAGCGTGATTGAGGAGAAAGGTGGAAGTAGAGAGGATGTAATGAGAAGAGGACAGCAGGGAGAGTTGTTTTATAGGTGTGTAAGACCTGCTATGGAGAAAAGAATTGCCCTTTAAATGTAAGGACGTATTTTACAAGGCGTACTTTGTACCCATTGTCACATATGCAACATAACACGGACATTGAGTGTAAGAGACTAGGAAAGTGGAGGCCATGGGAATGAGGTTTGTGAGGAGTATGTTAGCTGTCACGAGGAGAAACAAGATTAGGAATGAAGTTATCCGGGAAAGAGTTGGGGTACAAGAGTACATAAGATAGTAGAGGAAGCAAGACAGATGGTATGGTCATGTAATGAGATTAGAAAAAGAGAGGATGTTAAAGAAAATGTATGTAAGAGGTTAAAAAGACGGGAGCAGATAACATAAAGTGTCCGAGTGAGTGGAGAAGAATGGGGCAAGGATAGAGGAAGTTGGAGGCATTTTACTAAACTGACTCGACCACCGGCTGTAAAAAAAGTTAATGTTTCTACCTCCAAACAAAGTTTTGGTTTTTATCAAATTTTAAATAATTATTCATCATGAGTTGTTATACAACACTGAAAACAACACACTCCAAGACACACTAGCGATGCACAGAGATTAGAACGGCATAATAGATTCAGCGGCATCAGGTGTGTTATTCTCTTACAACTTATCAAAAGAGGATACATGTGACATATAGCGATAAATAGAGGAACATCATCAATGAGGAACTTAACTGCACAACCAAGCACCGCGAGGTACCATGGCAAAGGAACATAAATTAGCACGAGTCCGTGACAATAGCAGGATGTGTAGATTTATAACACTAGATGCTGCACATGGAAATAACGAGATAACCGATCATAGGATTAAAAAGTAACACTTGACTACTGTTTGTCCTAAAGGAATGTAGTTAGTAACACTTTTACTGTGTGCATTGTAAATATGAATGAAGTAACACAAGAGTACATACGGCATGAACTTATGTCTGAAGGAAGTAACACCCTTTACCCAACTAGTTACTGTGCACACCATGAATTCTAAGATAATTAACTACTCCTTCCTCTTACAAGTTACTTGTGCATAAATAACAAGCACATGCAGGTGTTTATTAACATCAAATATTCACACACACACACACACACACACACACGCACACGCACACGCACACACACACACACACACACACACACACCAGCTTTGACGATATTAACATGTGGAAATGTTTATAGACACCATCTCTGTTGGCATGTGAAAATGCTGAGGTTTTATTGAATATATTAATTGTATCATAATATGGGAAATTACAAGACATAATCAAATGTAGGAACAGACTTTATTATAAGTAACACTCCTTTATTTAAGTAGTAATCTTAAATCTAATCAAGTACAAAAGTAACAATCAAACAAACAACTTTTTGGTCTTACAGCATATACAATCATTTACCTCCTGTTGGAGTTGAATAGAAAACTTTCAACTAAATTGCCCATTCAATTTTAGTAAGACAAGTTAGAACTAAGCTATAATTTGTAAATAATGGATGTAATTAAAATAACCAATAAAGATGATTGAAATTATATTTAATTGGAATTGTTTCTTCTATTTTTAAAATGCGTTGTGAAAGTATTTGGTGTTCATCACGATCTTTTAATTACATCCAACTTAACTTGATCACAAAACAAACTCATCCAAATATCTATAGTTATATTACACACATTTTTCAGGACAACTTTTTTCTCTAAAACCGAAGCTAGACCCTAACACAATTAAATTTAGAAATATCAGATAGCTCTTTTAACTTATAATCTTAAGTTAAGAAATTATTATTATTAGCACCGCGTCTTACTATCCGTTCAGGCTGTACGCACTTACGCTAATGTGTAATGGTAGGGTGATTGTGAGATGAAATGGAGGACCTACAGTTTAACGTGGAATCCGAACCACGGTGGAGGCCTGGCATTCCTCACATTCACAAGTTGTGATTAATACACGTCTTGTCAGAGGTGAGGGAAGGGTTTGGCAATCAGAGAGATCTGTGCCGGGACCGAGGATTGAGCCCCGGATCCCCAGCACAGAAGTCTGACACCTTACCCCTAGACCACCAGGTCACCTACCTTAACTTCATAAAACAATAATTATTCTTGGAACAATGAAATATCTCAAACAAAAACCGTGGTGCTCCAAACATGTGCCACCTTTTAGGACGATTGAACAATATCTTGACTTCCTATTGGATGAACTATTATAGATATTTTATTCTTTACAGATATCACACTGCAGCAATACTGGCAAATAAGTGAATTGTTTATTCTTTTATTTAATACTACCATCATAATTAAAACTTTTTTATTTAGTTTTTTAACTGGGGAAAAATGTATTCATTGCTAGAATTATTTCCTTGGAATAACTAAGCACATAAAATCAAAAATAGAATTTAGAGTTTGTTTTAAAATCATGGGAGTGTGTGATGTAGATAAATGCACAACTTAAGTCACTTGTAATTGGTTGTGTGGGATGGTAGTACATATTTTCACCCTTTGTTGATAAGTACTCTTTTTGTATTCATCTCAGCTCTGCTTTTGGGATTCTTGGTTCTTGTCAGAATCTTCTATGCTGACATCCTGTGTGTAGGCCTATAACACAAGACATGGCACCATATTCATCAAATACCACTGTAATATTCCACAGAACCAGAGCCGCACCTGGGGGGAGGCAAAGGGGTCAATTGACCCGAGCCTTACATTCTAGGGGGGCCATATTTCCCCCAAAAATTATTAGATTCAATTACAGTTACTATTTTAAATTTTGCATAAAATCGTATACATATAAATAACATCAATAAGTATTTGCTTAGTGATAGGATTCCATTCTATATTCCTGTAAACCCTAACTTTATGTAATTTAAGATTCACGTTAGTCGAGTAATGTGCTCCAGTATAGTAGAATACGCCACCGTTGTGCTATTGCTCTCGGGCTACAGAAAACTAACAGTGCAATGGTGCAAAGAGGAATATACTTTTGTTAACTTAACTTGTTTACATTTAATAAAGTACAGTCATTTAATGGGTTGATCAATATTCCTTAAAACATGAGAAATTATTAAGTAACACAAGTACTGAATACATATCAATATATTATAACGGCTTAATGCTAAAACTGAAAAACTGCCGAACAAAGGGGGACCTCAGATTTTTTTTTGCTCCGGGCCTCATATTTTCTTAAAACTGCCCTGCATAGCACGTTCACAAACATCATCTAAGGTAAAATTTACAAACATAACCTTAATACGGTATAATACAGATCAATCAAAGAACAACTCATTTTACTGGTTTTATAGATTATCTTAACCTTTTTTAATTGACCTTTTATTAAAATGCTTTTAATTTTCATAACTTATCTGAGTGACTTTTAATTCATTTAGTTGTTCTGTAATATATCTAACTCTATTCAATACATGTATATTACCAATCACCAAGTCTTTTGATTTTCATTAGAGCTTGAAGATGATGGAAGCCCATCAAAACTAATTAAATCGTCTTTGACTGCTGAGCCAACTCCATAATGTAAAGGAGAAAGAGCATAAACAATATTTGAATTAACTAATTTGGCTACTTTATGTGACACAATTTATATTGCTAAGCAGCAACAAGTCAACTCAGAAGTATACATTATTCTTGATCTAGTTCTTATTTTTAATATTATCGTAATTTTGTACATTTAATTGATTTAATACTATACAATTTAAGACCACCTCTATGTTCTAGTGATCAGAGTTCTCGGGTTTGATCCCCAGCATTTTCGGATTTTTCTGTGAAGTAGTGAGTCTAAAATGGGGTCAACTCAGCATCGATGGGACAAATGAGGAGCTACTTGAACAAAAAAATGTAGCGGTTCCGGTCTAGAAAATTGAAATTAATGTCTATCTACAAAAGTTGGTACCATCATCCCCACCTTAAGGAAAAATATATCTATTTTAATTTATTGTTTTTATGGAACTTAACCTCTCCAAAGGTGTTCTAGTGTGAACTGAATTGATCTACTTTAAACAAAATATGAGTTCTTTATAGAGAAAGTTGAACATACTCTATTGTGAGGGACAGCTTATCAATAATGTGGACAATCATTATTAAAATTAGTGTTACAATCTATGTTAGAGCTATTTCTGTATAGCTATTATGCATAGTTATGCATATGCATTTGAAATACATGTTAAATCTATATCTGCTTGGATATCACTATTTCAAGCTACATTAGAGCATTACTCGGTTAACTATAATGTTTAGTTAGTGTTGCAATCTATGTTAGAGCTATACCTCTTCAGCTATCACACATGATTAATATTATAACCTATAATATTCTTATCATACATAACTATGTAAGCTATTCTAGAGTTATACCTGCTGAGCTATCTGGTATAATTGTTCAGCCGTAGACTTGCCAGTCTCTTGGACCATGTTGTAGAAGTATCCTCCTTGGTTCTGCAACAGCTCATAGGGGTGTCCAAACTCCTGGGCAGGAACATGCATATGTTGTTAAATCAAAACATTTACCACTGCTAACTAAACATAACACCAGTTAAGGTTGATAACCTTTGCCATCCTTGAAATGATGTAGACTTTTACATCCCCTTTCTTATTTAAAATTAATCTTTTTGATGTAAATTATATTCAGATCTCATATCCTCATAGTTTTTACATTTTAAGTCCAGAATATGTATATTTGCATCTGTTACGAGTTAGCTTTTACTTCTGTGCTGAACATCTGCTCGGGAAGCAAGTGTAGGCTCCAACCATTTTGTTATTTCTAATGTCTCAATAATTACTGGTTGGTCGATGAAGAGAAATAGCGCTAGTTTTGGGGGTTCACAAATAATGTAAGAATAAGGATTATAAGGATAAGGCATGCTGGTTTCATGGCTTGTCCACTTTGCGCTAAAAATGTAAAAGTGACAGATGTTTAGTATCTGTCCATTAATATTTCATGACATAGTAAGACTTGTTTTTGATCATTCTAAGAGGTGATATTTGATTTATATAAAATAACTTTACATTCAGAATCTCGATACTTAAAAGATGTATTGTAGTGGCACACAAGATGTAGCATTAACTTACTTAACATTATCAGAAGAGGAATGAAGCACCATAATTTATGTATATATTACATTTGAATAAATTTTCAATACATTCATAAAATGTGTTTCTAAATGAATGTTTATTTTTACTACCACAACTCAAATTTACAGATTATCTGAAATTGGGTCAGCCTTGTTTATTTCATATAGACAAGGTTCTACCTTATTGCAAGCGAGAACCAAGTCAATACAAAACATGCGACCCTTTCACAAAGTGGATACAATACATGTGATATCAATGAGCACGTAACAAAGGAATTTTAACAAGAATTCATTAGTGTATAGTTAATGTTAATCAGTAGAATCCGGCCTTATGCCGATGTTCGTTTGGTCTAAATATCAAGTCCATTTGGTTTGGTTTCCTGGTGACGGAAAGGTCAGGTTGGAATCCCTGCTGAATATTTTTTTCCTAAAAGGGGTTTTACTTTCACTCTACACAAATTCAAGCACATCTCCTCTAAATTATACTTTCCTCATCCTTACCACATACAACCCAAAGCGGTGGTGAGATGCAGTGAAAAAAAAGGGGGGTTTTCAGCACCCTAGTTCCTGCATTGAAAACTAATACTTCTGTCAGACACCAACTCACACACACATGCACACAAACTAAGGGTGTGAAGTCCATTTTTTCAATTCAAAGCAAAGTCGAATTGAATAATATGAGATATTCTCGAAGCCAAATTTAAGTTTTAGTATTTAAAAAAAATGTTTAGTGTTAAATAAAAATACTAAACTTTCATAACTATGTAAATTGAGGTATTAAATATAATTTACAAATTGCTATCTTTCGAAAATAATATATTTTGTCTGAATGATAAATTAAGTTGTTATCATAAAATTTAATATTAGTTTAGATATTTTTTTACACTAAACTTAATATGTGATGGAAATAGCAGAAAAAACAAACATAAATGAGTGTTTTAACTTTAAATATGTTTTTTGGAAAGCATAATAATTGTCAAATCCAGAATTTTACTTTCGAATTGAAGCCGAAGCAAAGTTTTCGAAGCCCATAATACAGAAAATAATCCACTCACCACCATAGTTCCTGCGTCCATGACTAGAACTTTGTCAGAGTCCATGACTGTGTTCAGTCTGTGGGCGATTGTTAGGACAGTGCAGTCGGCAAACTTCCTCCTAATGGTTCCTTGGATCAATGTGTCAGTTCTGTAAATATTCACACTTATGTAAAAAAAAAAACTTTACCAACATACTCTATTCTAGGGGATTCCGCAAACATTAAGTTAGTTTTATATTGTATCAATTATTCTATAAGGTTTACTGGGACCGGTTAGCACATGATGAAAAATATACGACATAAATGTTGTGGTTTTTTTTTTGTACTTAGCCTAAGGAAGAAACTAACAATAATAACTATCTCTGTAGTAGCACGTATAAACAAAATGGTATGGAATCAAGTAGGTAAGGGTTGGTCAAGCATTGGAACCCCCCTTTTGACCCTTGACTTAATACTTATGATATAAATGATAATATATTAGTGGTACATGATAATACACTAGGCTTAGCATTACAAGCCTTCTTTGAAAATATAACAATTTAAATTAAGTTTATTAAAGTAAATATATTGTTCCTTTTAACATTTGGGCTGGCACTTGCTTTTGATTATTTTATAGTTCATTCAAACACTTAAGATATAGCTCATACACATTTTAAATGTAATTAATAAAATGGTGATAGTTGCAATGTCTACCATTCATAATTTAATTTAGTAGTATAATAGCTTATAATGTCAAAGTTAGATATTGAAAAACAATATTTATAACCAAAACATTTCTTAATGAAGGCTGGCTGTTTTGGCGGAAAAGTGCTGATTGATTTAGGGTCTGTACAATATTATTAGAAATAATAAATTCTCTGGTTTGTAAATTTCTTGGGGCAGTTATTCGTTTTTCCATTTTTTTCAAATTTCTTGAATTTTTGATATTCATTTTTAACTTTCGAGACAAGATAGAGATTTTTTTTTGTCTGATCGAGATATATTGAGTCTTACACATCGCTATTAATTAATATACAATGAGTGTATACTAAATTTTGTCGAGGGATTATTGTGTAGAAATACTATTTTGATAAATTTTACAATTTAAAAAAAATTATCACATTTTGTTATGGTCCATATTTTTGGAGAATATATAGTTTTGTAGGAATTACTACTATTCAAATGAATTGAAACTTTTGAACAAACATTTTGTGTTTGTCCAGGTACTTAGCTGAAGGTAATTTTATTTGCTTGAAAAAGTATTAAGTATAAAAATTATATTATTATGATAATATGATATTATTATGTTAATATGATAATATTATTAATTAATTAATTGATTATTAGCACCACGTCTTACTACCCGTTCAGGTTATATGCACTTACGCTAATGTGTAATGGTAGGGTGATTGTGAGATGAAATGGAGGACCTACAGTTTAACGTGGAATCCGAACCACGGTGGAGGCCTGGCATTCCTCACATTCACAAGTTGTGATTAATACACATCTTGTCAGAGGTGAAGGAAGGGTTTGGCAATCAGATAAATCTGTGCCAGGACTGAGGATTGAACCCTGCACCCCAAGCACAGAAGTCTGACACCTTACCCTTAGACAGCTAGGTCACCCTTATAAACTTGTTTCACTTTTTATATGTATTTATTTTATGTGAATCAAGTGGTTCTACAACTTTATTACTTTACATTAATTTATGTTTGGTAATTTTCAATGTTTGGATGTACCAGGCTACAACTATCAATCTTTTCTTCAAAGTATCTTAGTTAAGTAGCGAGTCAATATATTCCTCTTAAAAGGGCATGCCATAACAAAAATGGTACAAAGACCACTCACTGTGGGTCAACATTGGCCGTTGCCTCGTCCAACACCAGGACTTTGCTATTGCGGACAATGGCTCTGGCCAGGCATACCAACTGCCTCTGCCCCGCACTGAAGTTGGTACCACCTGCGTTCACCTTGTGTGACAGCGATTCAACAGAATCTTTCAACTCGACCTAAAACAAAAACATAACATGTTAGATCCCCGTCCGGACAACCACTGGTTCTCCAAAGGGTCTCACTAAATATATTTGGTCTTATTTTATACTTCAATATTATAATCAAATCCTTTACAAATATATACTGTATGCCTGTGATTCAATGATCTGACAATGATCTAAATGGGCAATTTTCATTTCTATTGATAAGGACAACACAAAGGTCCAAATTGACTCCTTGACTTATGCAAGTGTTCGTTCTACACTAGCCAAACTACTATCTTTCTCCACATAATCACTGCATTTGCATATTCACCACACTTTTTTTTTCTTCAGTTTAAAAATTGGATTGTAAAATTTCATCGCATAATTGTCGCATGGTATAGTCCTGTTCGTCATATCAATTTAAAAGGTAAACAAAGGCAAGGTATTTCCTCCTCCCTCCCTCATGTCCACACACCTCTATAAAGATATATAAATGTTGACCTTGGATGCACAGTTGCTTTCTCGCACACTGGGACCATAGAATTCTCAGCGCATGTGCATTGTCAGTAGGTATATTTCCGAAAGCCGAGTTGTGTGGGGTTTGTAGCAAGGGAAGAGGGCAGAGGGGTGAAGCTATCAAGCATAAGTCACGTGATATTGAAAGATTCACATCTTTATGTGCAAGCTAAACTAGGGATCGTCTGCTAGCGATACTTTTTTTTAAGCTTCACAGAAAGGTTGCACCCCACTTTTTTTCCCCCACAAAAGTTAGCATAAAATAAGTGACGATTATATGGTGAAATAAGCTAGTTTTCTTCTGTAACATTTTGTTGGTACTCATTTGAGTAGTAACTAGGGGTCTAGGAGTATTCGAATTTTGAGATTGAGCTTGAGCTTTTATTATAAGCTTAAGTTTGAACTCTACAGCTTTATAGGCTACACAAATTTGAGTTTGTTGTATGAGGCTATTTCTTTGCTGTATAGTATGTCTGATGATGGATGACTAATTGTTTACCCTTATTTATACTTGTCTAGATTTTGGTTGTGAAATTTCAAGTGGGCATATACTATTTTCATTGTAAAACCAATTAATACTATTGTGAGTTCAAGATTGTTTTATTTAATTTGAAATACGTAAGTATCATTTTAATTTTAAAGCTTTTTTTAAATTTAAACTATAACTATAATTTAATATCTAGTTATATAGTTCACATAATTATGAAATTTTTGGGGTATATTAGTCTCCTTCTTCAACAGAAGAGAGTAACATACTTATTGGACTATAGCAGTATGGTTATAGGTAAATGATGGTTACTTAGATACTGTTGTTGCCTGATTCTTGATTTTGTCTTATTTTTTTGCTTGGATTCTTTAGTTAACTGTTCAAACTTGTGTCTTGACTCTTGGTAGATGGATGAAATGTTGTATCTATATTATACTTAATTATTGAGTTATTAAATTATCATTTATTATTTATATAGAAATGACTGACTGGTGAGAGTAGGCCTTCTTGGAAGAAAAAGATAGCTAGTTATCTAAGGTTGAGATCAGGGGGGTGCCTGAATTTGGTTATATATTGGTGAGCAAGTTCCCCACCTGTGGACCTGAGAAGCATTACAACTATTGGGGAGGGCTTGTATTACTTTAGTAACACGGCATGAGTCAAAATCTGCATTACACATTTGGGCATGAAGTGTTACTGCTATGTCAGGGTCATTACGGTTGGTATCAAAACAGTGACCATTCATCAGTTTTTTTGAGTGTTCCTGTGGTTAGGCCAATGTATTGAATGTATGCTGGATGAGATTATTGACGAAATCTTCATGATTTGGACAGATTTTGAAACTAATTTATTACAGTTCCTGAACAGGTTAAATAACCATAGACCCTCTCAGATTCATCTGGAGCATTTCACAACACCATGCCATGTTCTTGGCTCTGGAACTAAACCTTCATGAGGGTGACATAAACACCACAGTCCACACTAAAGCCACCAACCATCAACAGTACCTCCTTTTTCCAAAGCAACCATCCTCTTCATGTAAAATCAAAAATGCTATCTACCCTACAGCCTAGCTACCAGAGCCAAACACATATGTTCTGAGGAAGAAGCATTGCTTAGCAAGCAATGTAACAACTTTTCAATATTTTCACAGCCTGAGGATACACTAAATCAGCAGTTTCCAACTTTCTCGATTTCACAAACATCTGAGCTGCACGAACCCCCTGGTAAATATTCATAGCCACTCATTTAATTTTATACCTAATTTTTTATGAAATCTAGTTACTAATTGTAATCAAAATGTTTAATAACTTTAAATTAACCTACTATAGCTCGGTAGGTACTTTGGGATACCCCATCAAATATAATGTAATAATATTGAAACTACTTAAGTACAAGTTCAAATAACCATACATTTGTTTAGAAAAAAAAGCAAAATACTGTAGTTAAATTTTCTTATCTTTACTGTCAAAATATTATCACATTTAACATGTTTTTTAAAGTGGTACTGGAAATTGCTGCATTGACATAACTGAAATACCCTCCTTGAATCACAAAATTCCATGCCGATTTAAGATTCAAAATTGTTAGCAAGTTTTAACGGCTACTCATTTCTTCACGTGGCTTAGTGAGAAGGATGCTCTTGCTTTGGAAGGCACAGAGCTTTGAAGTCAGGAACCACAGACGATAAATAAAGTCTCAAGTCACTTTCAGCATTGAGCCTGTTTCTGTATTTATTTTTTAAATAGGCATATGAAGAAAATGTTTCTCGCTCAAATACCTAGAAGAAAATGGTAACAAAGCTGTAATAGCTTTATTCTCTAACAATGAGAACTCCTCCTTTAAATTTAACCAGAAACCAATTAATGACAAAGATTTATATCTTTTCTTTAATTCAAAATCGGTGGAAATTTCAAAGAACTGCTCTGCTAAAATTTTCTATTCAAAGTCAACTATCTTCACAGTAGTCTAGAAATAACTAATCATTGTATCTCCTAATAAGTAGCCAATCATATCTCCTGACAAATAACCAATTACACTCACCTCTTCCAGAGCATTCCATAGAGTATCGTCTTGGTAATTGTTGAAAGGGTCCAGGTTATCTCTAAGAGAGGCTGAGAACAAAACAGGCTCTTGTGGGATGATTGAAATGCGACTTCTCAAGTCATGTAGCCTAACTGTTTGGGTGTCAACTTGGTCAATCTTGATGGAACCTTCCAGCTTGGCCAGTCGGAACAGCGCCGAGATGAGTGAAGACTTGCCCGCTCCTGTCCGACCCACTATGCCAACCTGAGTTAAATTTAATAATATTATCATCAACTTTTAAGTTTAGTCATTCGAAGCAGTGCAAGATGGTGTATATGTATTTTTAAGAATAATGTTACCTTTTGTGCTGGTTCTATAACAAAGTTGAGGTCTCGGAGTACTGGCGGGTCTGAATTAGAGTAGCTCATACTGGTGTGGTCAAACTGGATGGCCCCTTTACTTGGCCAAGTGACTGGGACCTTCTTTTCTGAAACATCACTATGTCTCAGAAGAAAACCAGCAAATGGGTACTTAAGTCTACAAGAAGTGCATTTATAGATTAATTAATACATATTAATTTTTAAACGAGTAAAATTGTACATTTTAAATTTACTTCATGTTGGGTTCCAAAACCAAAAGCTTTGTACTTTCTAGATTTACTGCATGTAGTGTTCTCAAACTATCAACACACATTCAGGATTTCTTGTATGTCATGTTCTGAAAATAAACATAGCAGGCATTCAGAATTTGTTATTCTCAAACTAAGCCTCTGTACATTTGGATTTATTGGCTTATAGCATGTTGTGTTTGAAACTACAAGTTATGTTAATTCAGGCTTATTATTGCATGTTGTGTTCATAAACTATAAACAAAACAATTCGGGATTTATTGCATACGGTGTTCTGAAATTGTAAAAGCAAAATTTATTTAAGATGTAGTGTATTTTGAGTTCTTAAGCTACAAACACTGTCTATAGGTTCAATGCGCATTGATTTTTAAAACCAAAGCCAACATGCATTTATGATTTATTGTGTGTTGGTTTTTCAAAAATACAAGCAATTTGCGTCTATATACAACCGCATCTAGGATCATGTGGCTTAATGCCTTATTCTCACACTAGACTGGATTGCCCGTGATGGGAATATTGATGTTTGAATCTTGGTTGAGAGTACTTGGGTTTTTTTTTTTTACCACTCTATTCCTGCTCG
>CABFWO010001060.1:103917-198360 GCA_902155825.1 Timema genevievae | reverse complement strand
AAAAAAAAAAAAAAAAGGTAGGGGGTCATTTAGGGTGCAGTGTAGGACTTGATTATCTCATTACTCACCTAGTTCAAAATTCATCATCTCTTTCTTATTTCCCCGGTCTGTAGTCTAAAACAATACATTTCAGTGCTCACCTGATTCAGAGTTAATTCCCTGTTCCTTGTCTATCTTGGTGTACTCCAGAACCCGCTCCACGGCTGTCATCTGGTTTACAACCTCCGCCGTCTGTCTAATACCGTACTGCAGCATTCCCGACAAGATTAGAGATTGTGAAATGGCCAAACCTACATCAGCTCCAAGCATCCCTGTAACAATGATTTGGTGTGGGTGTACTTGTCATTACCTCAAGGTCATTGGTCAACCTTGTGCTGAAGGAACTCAATGTGCTATTTAAACATTAATCTAACCTGCATTTCTTTATAACATATCAAATTTCAGAGAGAGAACTTTTACATGATCCCAGCAAGATTGTTGTACACTTTATCTTACCTTGACCGATTAGTCTGGGTTTATCTTATAAACTGCGACGTAATGTAACACATCAGAATAGGCTTACTACTATTCAGGATTAACTGAGTGTATATTCATCCGGACTCAATAAAATCAGTAATTTATTTATTTTGTTGTTGATATAACCATGGGTGTGTGGGTAGGCATTTAGCACATCTAGTTGAGTTCGAATCGAGTGTGAATGAAAACATAGATTGGTTTAAGTTTGATTAATATAAATCAATCTGTACTAGAAATATTTCAAGTTCAATTTCTTTGATAGATCCATTTATAAATCATAAGTACAAACAGATCTTTTTAGAATGAATTTAAAATTCATATTCATTTATAATTCAGATTTTAAAATATATTTAATATATTGTACAAATTTTCTTTTGATCAAACAAAAGTATATATTGAAGAACTGTATATGATATGAAATAATATCTTAAAATTGAATAAAATCAGTTAAACTTGGAATTTTTGAGGAAAAAACTATAATTACGAATACTCAAATTTTTAAGTACTCGCACACACCTAGTTATAACATGTTCTAGAAAGAATTGACTTAAATGCTGGTACTGACCCTCTTCAAACACTAAGAAGCTGAGTGTGACGCAGCCAACAAACACGTTGCTGATGCAATCAAGCCAGAACCCGAACGCTATAGTTGCGGCGATTGTGAGATACCAAGCAGAAGTGTGAAGATCCTGGAACAGTCATTATAAACAACCTATTCTAGTGGACCAGGTTAAAGAAGATAAACAGCACTACTATGGGGAAAGTAGTTGTTAGAGCAGATTCAAGGAGATTTTAAATAAGGATTTAAGAAAGTGCTAATAACACAAATATTGTAAACCAATACCTGCGACAATATTATAAAAGTCCTTGGATAGTTGTGGATACTTTTGAACAAAGCCATTTCAAAATTTGTGTAAAATACTCGTAATTGGCTGAACGTAATGCAAGATATAAGTAGCAGAGTAAGTTTTTTTCAGTAATTGACAAAACGAGTAGAAATTAACAATAAGTTATTCATCCTCTAATCTCTACCTATTTGTGTTTGCCAAAAAGAATTAGCTTTGTTGTTCATTTGTCTTGCTAATTATGCCTGATTAGTACTATAGTTAATATTGGATATAGGGGTGTGCGAAGCATCGAAACTTCGACTTGGCTTTGATACAAACATCACCTTTGACTTCACTTCGAAACAAATTCTGTCTTTGAAGCTTCGCCAATAAATAATAAAAGCCATTCTGAGCTTTTTTATACTTTACAAATTAATGTTAATATAAAAAAGATCTTAAGAAATTGAATTGAATGTTGTGGTAATAACTTGATTTGTTAGTTTGACACAAATATTACAAACAATTGTACACTAAAAACGTTTTTCAAATAATTTTTGTGAACAAAGTTATATTAATAACCACAATATTTTTTTTTCAAGCATAAAACAACTAAAAGAAAATATTCAAACTTCGATTCGGCTTCGAGAATATTTCATATATTCGATTCAAGTTTGCTTCGAATTGAAAAAGTGGACTTTGCACAGCCCTATCATCCAAACTGACGGACAAACTGACTAAGGCATCAGTCTTTTCTGATGCAATTTTTCTGCGATGGGGAGATTGGGGTTTTTGAATTCCAGCCTGATGTGTTAATATGGTTTATCCAAAATGGTTTCCCACTTTTCTTATATGCAAATTTAGATGCAGTTGGTCTAAATTGTACCTTATTTATACCTACACCATTAGTGTAAATATGTGGGTAGCTCAGATATAATCTGGAGCATGAAAAAATAAATATATATTTCTGATCAAATGGCTTTATATTTGTTTATCCTGTATTAATATTATTGAAATTAACAATCATTAACATTTACTGAATACTATTATATTTACTTGTCTTACCGGCTTGTCCCCGTTTGATATTGGTTGTTAAAATTACTGTTAATTCCTAATTGTTCCTGCTTCATAATCTAATGTTTACTACTTATTTCTGTCTGTTCCTACTTCATATCATTTGGTTAGCTGCTCATTTCTGCTTCATAACATTTTGTTTACTTTTCATTTCTGCATGCTCTTGCTACACCCAATTATCATTTATGTACATCCTTGCTTGTTTCTGCTAAATATAATTTTAATTACTGCTCATTTCTTAATGTTCCTGATATGTATCACTAAAATTACTGCTCATTTCATATTTTCCTGTTTATTACTATTAAAATGTTGGTACATACGATTAAAATTGCTGCTGTATAATATTAAAACTACTGTTCATTTCTGCTAAGTTCCTGTCAGCTACTATTATGTACTATTTTAACTGTCTTTATTTTACTACTAGTTCCTACTAATTGAATTTCCTTCTTGATACGGTTGGTTACTACTTGTTACTAGCAATACAGTTGTTTACTACTTAATTTTGTTTGTTTCTGATATGTTTAGAGTAGGAATAAACAAGGCATGTGTCTATAAAGGTCCTAATAATTTTGTTTATACAGGCATTTCCCGACTTAGGACACTTCACACTTGCAATGCTTTTAAATTGCCACCATGCTCTTAACTTAAGGTACTTGTTTCGCCGATAGTAGCGCTTTCTCGCCCTTTTTTAAAAATATAAGACATACAATGTTTATTTTAGTTACAAATGTGTTATAATTATATGGATAAAACTGTCATAGATAACGAATGAAGTGCAGTAAATGCACCTATAAGTGAAAAAAATGTATTGCTTCCAGTTTCAATGATTTTCAATCTAAGACAATGATCTAGAATCAAACCTGTTGTACATGTGGGGTATGCCTGTGTGGATAAACATAGGTAGAAATGGAGATTTTAAAAAGTATATTTAAGGTTTATTTTGGAGTAAATCTAGATTGCAAGATATAAAGATTTACAGAATTTTATAGGATATATAAATATACCTGGTGTGAGTCAAACTCCTTACGAAGCATCTCCTGTGCGCCAGAAGCCCTTATAGTGGTCAGGCCATTAAATGAGGCAGAAACATGTGAAAATACAGGGCTACGAGCTGAAACAACAACCATGAGTTGATAGATTGTTTGAGACAACATAATATGATTTATTGGAACTATCTTTTTTTATTACCTTGTCTTACAACCTGTTCAAGATATACACATATATGAGAGACGGTGAAGGAAACCTTTTATAGGTAACTACCCACATTTGTGTGGAGGGAGAGTGGGAAAACATATCAACATCATCAACTGTTTCCAGCTTATGGCCGGGTCAGTTTGCCTCCACTTTCCTCTATCCTTCCATCATTCTCCCTCCTTTAATTGCTTCCATTATTCTCCTCTCACTTGCACACTTTCTGTTTCTGCTCCTGCATCTCTTTCTTCAACTCCCTTGAAGTCTTTTTCCTACATACTTCATTTTAATAATTTTATTTGGCATCATCTCTTTTTCCATCCTTATTACATAGCCATACCATTTCAGTCCTTCTTCCTCTACATCTCTCATCTACTCCTGTAATCCCACTCTTTCCCAGATAACGTCATTCCTAATCTTATTTATCCTCATGACAGATATCTTGCTTCTCACTAACTTCATTTCCATGGCCTATACTTTCCTAGTCTCTCTTACATTCAAGGTTCATGTTTCTGCTGCATTTGTAGCAATGGGTACTAAGACCGCCCTGTACGAAACTTCCTTACACTTCAATGGCACTTCTCTTCCCCATAGCAGGTATATTACACACCTATAAAACAACTCTCCCTGCTGTCCTCTTCTCATTAAATCCTCTCTACTTCCACCTTTCACCTTAATCCCGCTTCCAGGATATTTTACATTCTGTATTTCTCTCCGATCTATTCCATCAAAATTAATAGCTTTACTAGGCCTTATCTTCTTCCTTGTCATTACCATCACTTCACACTTGATCGTGCTAAATTTCTTTCACTTCCTCATTCCATTCCTGTACCTCCTCTTCCTTCTTCCCCCAATACTATCAAGTCATCAGCAAACATCATGGCTTTCACTCTTTCCTCCCAGAGTTTTCCTGCAACTTTATACATGACCATTTATTTCTATTACCATTACAAATAGCCATATTGGGTTTGTTCCCTTTTATAAGTTTTCTATCAAACTTTCCTGCACCTTCTTCCAAATATATATTATACATTACAGATAGCACTAGTAGGAGGGTACTCCCCTGCTTCATTCTTATTTTTTATTTGGAACTACTCCGTGTTCCAATGTTCTGTATTAACACAACTCTTGTTATCCTCATAAATGCTTTTTCCTCTCATTACAACTCCTATTTTTATTTTGACCTCCTTCATTGCTTTTCAAACTTTACTTTTATTCACGCTCTAATATGCCTTCTCCACATCCATAGATACCATTACCACGTTTTACCAAATTCATACTTTATTTCAATCCGTGCTGTTCCTCTCTCTACTTTATTTTCATTTTATTTATTCTCTTTTTCAAGTATTTTCTCAAATATTTTGTACAGTGGCACATCAGCGTTATCCCCTTATAATTTGTACACCTCTTCCTGTCTCCTTTCTTGAAAATAGGTATTAAAACTACCTTTTTTCAGTCTTCCACTATCTTGTTCTCCTTCCAAATCGCTCTCAGTACCCTATGTAGTCAATGTATAACTGCTTCATTCGCAGCCCTCATCATTTCCACAGTTAGTTCCATCCACAACCATTGCTTTTCTTTGTTTCATCCTCATTAATGCATCCTCCACCTCTTTCCATGTGAGACCTATTTCCTTCTCTTATGCTATTTCGTCATATTCCTTTGTTTCACTCTCATCCCTTTCCTCAACCAGATTGAACATCTTATCAAAATATCCCATCCATTGTTCCTTTTCATCCTGTCCTGTCTTCGTTGTTCTTCCTTCTTCATACATCATTCTAACTTCTTTTCTCTCTCCTGTTTCTTACCTGGCTATATAACCCCTTCTTATTTCCTTTCATGTCTCTTTCCAGCATTTCTGTTCATATTTGCATCCAATCCTTCCTGGCTTCTCGTACCACTCACTTCATTCGTTTCTTCTTCTTCTCCTCCCCCTTATAGTCTTCTTTTTTCCTCATTCCTATTCTTAAAACTCCTTCTGAATTCTTTATTATTCTCCTTCGCTGCTTCCTTCCTCCTTTTGTTTCACCAGGGTGTCTCCTTCCACTTCCTCTTGTCACGTGTCCTCCCACATACCTCTTCTGCAGCTCCCACCGAACTGTTCTTAATCCTATCCCATTCCACTTCTACACTTTGCATTTCATCCTTGGGCACTAAGCTTCTTGCCTTTCTTAGGTGCAGCTCTCTTTACTTTTCATTTTATATCCTCCACACCCTTATTCTTCTTTCTTGTCTTACTATGTTTCTCCTAAATTCCCATCCCTTTATGTCTACCACCAACAACCTGTGGTGTACCTAAGGACACACTTGGTATAATCTTGATGTTTATCAAGGTCTACCTTATCATTTCTTAATCCATGAGAAAGTAGTCTATCGCTGACCTTTGCTCCCCATCCCAACTGTATATAGAGATCTCCGGCTTTCTCTTTACTTCTGATACCAGCTGTTTGTCACTTTAATTTTATTTCACATAACTCCAACCATTTAGGAAAAACCACCCTCAGTAGAACCGATTGGCATTCGAATCCCGAGCTCTCCAATCCCGAGCAGGCCAATCTAACACAAGTGTGACGCCTTGGATCATTTGGCCACTGATTCGGGTTATTGGGACTATTGTCTTGTCACTACCACAAGTTTATGGAATATTCTAGATGATATTGCACTCACTGACTCCCTCAAGTCTTTTTATATCCTGTGCTGTACACAGATATATGCTGCGAATCTTGTAGTAAAGCGGCGCCACGCACAACATGGGGATGATCAACATATAGTTGACAATAGACACCATGGTCAGGATACCAGACATCACCAGGAAGATCTGAACATTCACAACATAATATTAATATTCACTGTACAGAGCAAAATTGGTGTGTTCATAGTGCTGAGCCGATCTCAGCTCCTAAATATGTAATAAAGTCAATAAAGGTTCAAGTTGACACGGTAGAGTAAAATAAATGATATCTTAACTAATAATTAATAAATTACATCTTAATAATAATAATAATAATAATAATAATAATAATAATAATAATAAAAATTAATAGTGAATTGAGCTATTAAAAGTGAGAAGTAAAACTTTGGTTCCTGCCTTGCACTCTCACCACCAGGGAGAGATTAACAAATCAGACGATTTATTGCCTCCAGCCAGGGGCTATTAGAATATGTGCCAAGCTTCGACGCTGCTCGGAAAGAAGAATTTTGAATCCTGACGCGGCCACGGCATGACCAGAACCAATGGTAGCCTTCAAGTAATCGTGGGGTGTTAGGACAGTAACAAGTTCTAGTTACTTTTTCAATGTGATAGTTATGTGCGGTTATCAGCTGCCTGAGCACGATACACACTACTAAGTGGTCGTATCGAAAAAAGGGTCTAATAAGTATTCACTAAATTGCTTCCATGAGTCTTTGTAATTTCATGTTTGAATCACCACCACACAACCCTGATCCACGGGTCAATAAACTTAATGTTTATTGTAGGTACACGGAAAGTTAAAGTGTGGCGCAGTTCATATATTTACCTGAATCACCTCCAGCATAAGTATGGGCAGCTGCTCGTCAATGGCTCCCATGTCCTTGGAAAACCTGTTTAGAACTCGACCTGTGACAAACACAATATATAAAAATTAGCATAACCGAACTAACAAATGTGTAACATAACTACAGTAAGAACATGAAAGAAAGGTTGTGGTCAATATAGAAAATTTAACTGTATTATTAATTATTATTGATTCATTGGTATTTATTACTATTATTCAAAAGTTACCGCTACAGATCTTAGGACTTGTTTGAATACATCAAAACAGATCTAGTAACTATCAGATAACCAGGCTTACCATCTTAGCAAGTTTACCCAGGAGGTGCCAAGAGATGCATTTGACCCCCCATAAGACCACAATTGATTTTAATAAAAACTTGAATCACGCGATGTGAAATCAAAATATAGAGTAATGAAGACTAGTCAAATATATAGGCTATATTTTAAGACCAGACTTATGACCTGAAATTCCCAATAAGAGAACAAAGATAACAACTTTTATAAATTTTATTCAAGGCTGTAGCGAAGGAGGGGGTGTTGTTACACCTTCCTTAAACAAAGGTTTTAATCAATACTGCTTTATTTACTGTTGAAACACTATCAAGAAGAGATACAATAGATCCATAGCTTAGTACTGTGCTCAACATACATGAGTGGTTTTTTAGGTTATTAACACCAGGGATCACACTTATATAGATACTTATAAATCCCTCATACCTATGCCCTATTTTACTTCAAGTTTTGATTAAGTAGCTTCTCTACCTGAATGGGATTCAAACTGGCAAAGCTACACAAACTGGTTAGTAGATTTAGTGAGGCATAGCATCTTAGCAATCTTTACTACAGGAGGTAGCTGATGATAAAGTAATATATTTCAAAAAATTATAACTAGTATTTACTTTTAAAAAAATCACCACAAATTAAAATTTCTTTAAAATAAAATCAATTTTTTTAAAGCATTTCAATAAACTTTATTAATCCTTTATTCACCAAATAACTGTGTTTAATTTTGCACATTTGAGTGATCTGTTTTATTTTAGCTGCCTACTATAACCTAATTTACATTCTTAGTTACCATAAAAAATTTAAGTACCTTTAAGAGGCATTTAATATTCATAAATTGTATTGGTCTGTGGCAGTGAGGGAGCTTAGCACCCCCTCCAAAAAATTAGCTACAGCTTGTATGCCCTCACAAAGTAAATTTTTGAGTTATCTTACTGTTTTACTTTACATCCATTACTGTTTCCAGCCTATGGCCCGGGTCAGTTTTTTATTCAAGCCATATATTTTCCACTACTGGCTTGCTAGGCTTATAGTAGCTTCATATGCCTTATAATCCATCTTAAGACTAGGACAGACATAACATTCATTCCCCAACCGTTAATTTATCAATGTGAAAGGATAAACCCATATTTTCATCAATGATAAATTTTCAGCTATGTCGGAAATTGAACTCGGGACCCTTAGTTCAGTAGGCAGACACGCTACCAACTGAGCTATGGTGTGATCACGTCTATCTTACTGTACAACACTGATTATACAATAAAGTTTGTGTTTGTATCTATTAGAGACAGGACTTGAGCTATTCAACAGGAAGCCACTTAGTTGGACATTTTTTAAGGAAGGATAGCTACAGAATCTAGGTTTAAATTGGTAGCAAAGGATTCCCTGTAACTCCTTTTATTTCGTGTTACATGGTTGCTAGGGTAATAGTAATCAAAGTCAAAGTTTACAAATAAAAAGTGCCACTTTTTTTGCCCAGTTAGAGCTTATTTTAATGACGCTAATAAAGTAGAAGTGAGGAAATGTACTTGCATTTGTGTGGGTGGAGAGTGGCAAACTATTTAGAAAAATCCAAACTCAAAAGAGCCAGCTGTAATTCGAGCACCGACCTTCTCATCACCAGAAAACTAGACTAGATGAGCTTAGAGGCTATCTTTGGTACTCAACTAGGATGAACTTGGATAAATTTGTGAGGTTAGGTTGGAGAGTTTCTGGGTAATGTGTTGGAAAGGGGCATAATACCTGATAGAAGGGTAGCCAAACAATCAAGGGAGTTGGGGTAAAAACATGATAACCCTCATTTTATGAAAAAATGTGTCAGCAGTAATTTCTGTTAACTTACCTCTTGGACTAAAATTTGTTTTATAGTCGGTCAAGAGCTTGATGATGGCTAATATCGATGAATATATTACTCATTTTTTATATTTAAACTTATGGATTTTATAGAAAGTTAAATAGTGAATATATCCCATCTGAATACATGAGGGTTATTATGTTTTTACCAGACTCCCTCGAATGATTTAATTGTGTTCGGACAGTACTATGTCATGTTATACTATGATCAATGTCATTAAAATTAGCCAACTGTATCATTAGAATACATAACAGTCCCCTGAAGTATGTCATAAAACATGTTGAATATACAGGGTGTCTATTGTGTTGGAGAAACAAAAATTAGTGACTTTTGGTGACTTTATTTTACCACAAAATTCCTTCAGTAAACGGTCAAACATTAAATAATGCATGTATAAGCATAATGCACTCACACACAACATTAAACTTTAACTAGATGGCGAACATTAGCCTTGTCCTTGATATCAAGGTAAAAACATTCAGGCAACTTGCGGCGAGCGCATGGCATCATGGGTAGTGGATGGCGCAACTTTGAATGTGTTCGCGTTGTTACAATATGTGGAAAATTCAAACAAACATTTTTTAGTAACTTTATGACCAAAATATTGAAAACTCGTTATGTTTCCGGGACTTTCGTGACCCAGTAGACAACCTGACATAACAATGAATTTTATTACCTGATGGGTTAGTGTCAAAGAACCTCATGGTTCCTTGAAGAATGCTTCTGAACATGGTGTCATGAAGTCCAATGGAAGCATTCATGCAGACCTTGAAGAAGAAGATTGATCTAAGGAGGGTCAACAGAACACAAGCAACAATACAACCACTGTAGATGTACAGAGATACTTCAGTACTAAATAACACTGGGGAGGTGTAATTCCTTCTAGAAATACAAGTCAAGTCACCGGGGGAACACAAAGGGGACATGGTATCTTGATTGTCACCAGGAAGAGGGACAGAGGACATGTTGGTCAATGAGTTATATACATTGATGCCAGAGGAATTGTCGAGTTCTGTGTTCTTTGCACCAGGGAACGGTGTAGTGTTCCAAGCCAATACATTCATAGGTTGGTCTTCTAGAGTATTCATGTTTGCATAGTGTTTTCTTAGCTGTTCTTGATTAGTCCTGGAACATGAAGATAGTATGTATTTATTATTACCTGGAACCTATCAGTAGTATTGTGATGTACATTGAACCCAGAGCTACAAAGATTGCAACAAAAAAAAACCAAGCACTTGGAATGTTTAAAATAGTTTAAAATTATAACCATTAAGATTGTTCAAGACAAAAACTTGAAATGTTTGACCTAGTTTAAAACTCGAACCCCCCAAGATTGCTCAAGGCAAGCACTTGAAATGTCTAGGCTAGTCTGAAACTAGAACCACTAAGATTGCTCGATTACAAGAATTTGAAATGTATAGGTTAGAGTAAAACTAGAATAATGGTTGTGCCTCTAAAACTCATATTTTTGGACAAAGGGGCTTGTCAAAATATAAGTACAAGAAAATATTCTGACGAAGTACAATACTATGGCTTTTAAGGATTAATAACACCTGAGACCAAAATTTATAGATTTAAAAATCCCTTGCCACTCAATTTTGCACAACATTATGACTAAGTAGCTTCTACCTGAATATGAATAGAACTGGAAAAGCTACCTAAGGTGATTAAGCAGTGCATTGGGGAATAGCACTCAGTGGCGTAACTAGGGTGATGCAGGTGGGGCATGAGCCCTGGGCAACAAATTTACTAATAATATTACAGCGACAATACAAATGTCATTTTTTTTAACACCAAAAGTGTACTGGTATTTTGTTTTTATTATAAGAAAACCAGTATTATAACGAGTAACCAATTTGAGTATTAATATTATGATCCAGCCAAATTTTAAAGAATAGTTTTCAAGGGACACTTTTTTTTTTTTTTTTTTTTNTTTTTTTTTTTTTTTTTTTGCCATTGGCACTATTAACTCCCATCAAGAATAGTTTCGCTTCTGATAGAACTTCATCATTCTTGACCACAGTAAAGCAGTACAGAAGTAAAGTTAATTTCAAATAATTTTAATTATCACCTTTTAAGAGGTTCATTTCAATATTTTTTGTTAAATTTAATAGTTCCTATATACATTTGAAAAATGTAATTGGCTGATTTATAAATAGCAAAATCTGTCAAAATACTCCTAGTCTTCTAAATAAACACGCTTTTTAAACATTTTAATAAACCTTCTCCAACCTTTATTTTAATCCTGTGCAGGAATGACATTTTCACTTCAGAAAATTTTCAGGCAGGAAATAACGATTTCTTACATGAACGGGAAAGAATTTTAAAACAATTTTCCACTTTAGGCTTATAATTAATTTTTGGATTTAAAATTTTAGTTTTAACTTAATAATATATATATATTTTTTTTAGCACCGCGTCTTTACTACCCGTTCGGGTTATACGCTTAAGTACTAATAACACTAATGGATTAGGAATTGGGAAGGTTGAATGTAGAGGAAGTGAACCCACATTTGCGTGGAGGGAGAGTGGAAAACCATTTATGAAAAACCACCCCAGTTTACCCGACTGATATTCGAACCTCGATCTCCCCGTCCTTGGTGGTCTGGCTCAACACAACTGGTGCGTTAGCCAACTACACCACCGAGGCGGGTTAGTTTAAACTTAACCTTCTCATTCATTCCAATAAGAAAATAAAAATAATAATTTGAATGTGTCAATTAAATTAAATGTATTAATAGATGTCAAAAAACTTTTTTTGGAGAGTCAGGAAAAGGGACAAAAACTCTGATTCGGTTGCAGTTATAGGTATGAACAAACAATTAATTAAAAGTCTGTAATTATGTAAAAAAAATTTATATAAATACACATACACACTCAAAATATTTATATAGATTTATTTTTTAATTATAAGTTTTACAAATAAACCTGGGTCTATTTCAATTATCATCATCATCATCATTATTATTATTATTATTATTTTTATTATTATTATTTAATATATTTTAATCAAGCATTTTTGATATAAATAAATTCTAAAAATATATTTTAGGATTAACTAAAAAAGTTCTGAAATAAAAAACCCATGGTGTTAATTTTAATAAAAACAAACACAGTAAAACATCAAAATATTCTTCAAACTAATCTAACTAAATAAGAGTGAGCCCTTGTATTTCCATAAGAATATAGCTTCAGGAATAACCAATTAGTTCAGGGAAATTAGACAATACATTGCCATATTAATGGAAAAATTCATAAAGTTTTGAAACTTGGAAGAAGCATTGTTGAAGGCATTAGAAATGAAATAAAAGGAAGTTCTCTCACCCACCGTGGTAAGTTTCCCCCCTTAAAAGTGGAAAAACCACTCCCAAATATGTTCAATTTTTAGTAAATAAAATTTACTACAATAAATGTTCTACTAATGTTTTGCGTGCAGTGAATATTACTCGCAAAACTGCGGCTTTAAGACAAGGGTAAGTCTGAGTGCACTATTAAATACGTGCTTATCATGTTATCTATGTATTATTTACTCAGAAACTATTTATTTTACGTGAAAAATTACTAGGACTTAAATTGTTGAGCGGTAAATTGTTAGTAGTAATTATGTTGGGCTCAACCACAAGAGCTCTAAAACAAGTTACATTTCAAAATTAATATATACACATTTTTTAAATCTTTAAGTTTATAATATAGGTTATATTATTATTATTATTATTATTATTATTATTATTATTATTATTATTATTATTATTATTAGCACCGCGTCTTACTACCCATTCGGTACTTACGCTAATGTGTAATGGTAGGGTGATTGTGAGATGAACTGGAGGACCTACAGTTTAACGTGGAATCCGAACCACGGTAGAGGCCTGGCATTCCTCACATTCACAAGTTAATATAGGTTCTAGAATCTCAGATATCCTTAAGGACTTGAGGGTTCCAACCCTAAATTAATCTAAAAACCTCTGGCAATACTTAATTTTTCCTAAAATGCAAAAAAAGAAAGTATGTTCGCAAAAGTAAATAGGCCGGCCTACTGGCAAATGTAATTAATATGGCTACTATGAAGTTACCAATTGAGAAAATGCTGTGTAAGTACAAAGTAAAATGCATTTTTAATTGTATCATTTATTTGTAGTTATTTACTCTGCCTCTGAAGATCAACATGTAGGCTACCTTTTAAATATCTAATGTAAAAGTCTTTTAATGTCAAAAATCTAGGAATATTGGGGGAAACGCCTTTGTAAGTAATTTCACAGTCTCGATTGTTAATTAAAGTTTCAGTTGTTAAGGTCTAGAATGTTCTTTATATCATTTTGATATCTGGTGAGCCAAAAGAAAAGCTAACCCAACCCGCTGACCTTGCAGCCAGTTTTCCACTGGTGATCGGTATTGGACTTACCAGAAGGTGACCCAGTAATCAGACCCGCTGGATGCAGATTGGCCAATGATGAGGGAGAGTACCAACATTAACAACAGACAAGCTCCACCTCCCATCTTGAAATATTTGGCGTAAAGTGACATTTTCATGCTTCCCGTCGCAAGGAGTTCTGTGTTCTCATCTGGTTCGTTGTCTTCGTTCTCTTCATCAACGATACTCTGAAACATACACAACCTCCCACTTTCAGAGCCTCAAACAGTCTGGAACTTGGCTAGAATTGCTCTAACCTTGCAGTCTAGTTAATTGTTGATAGTTGGACGTTAGTAGGTCCCTATAGTTCCTTAAATGACACCCTTAACAACCAGCTTCCAGAAATTAGAGAATGTGCATCATAAGTTCTTTTCTTTGTTATTTTTCTACTCTGATTCACCTATTCTGAATTCTAGACCACTTGTTATAACTTATCTTTACTTGCAATCTACGTTTGAAAATCAACATTCACTAAACATTTGGGGTCCAAGAGCTAAAGTTTTTTTAAAATTAGAGTTGATCTCAAGCAATATTTTCATAAAGATCCCAAGTATCTAGTTTAATTCACCTTGGGTTGAATAAAGAAACACATGGGAGGAACAGATAACAGAAAGTGTGCAAATGAGAGGATAAGAATGGAAGTAATATTAAAGGAGGAAGACTGGTGGAAGGATAGTGGAAGATGGATGCATTTTAATGAACTGACCCGGCCACAGGCTGGAAATAGTTTTTGTTGTTGTTGATGATGATGATGATGATGATTAACAGTTACATTAATTATTATGATACAATTTAACATTCATAATAACAGTTTTAAAAAGGCATTTGTGAAAATTGGAGAAAAATAAGAGCATTTTGGATTTTTAAGATGCACTGAAGGTACGTTTTCAACCTTCTTAATGTCGAAAAAGAGTGTTTCGGGGATGCTGTTTAAACAGAAAGTGTCACAAAAATGCAGAGAAGAATTTTTAAATTAGGGAGGAAATTCTCATTGCATTCAGCCAAATCGCCTATGGAAGTTGTGGGCTTTAAGCTTGATTTTATTTTTTCCTGGATTGAGGATTCTTCTGTAAAAGCTGATGCATTGAGAAGACTCTTTATATATAATTTCCTTGCGTGTGTGTGTTTTTGTTTACACATACTCCAGAAGCCCCTAGATCACCTAGAAAGCTGAAACTCCATAGATTTATAGTATAAACCATGAGACATGACCTAACAGAGTCGGATTTCTTTTTTTTATTATTTAATAAAAACAAAATTAATTTAGTTCATTCTCCCTTTATCTATGCTTATTCACATAATTACTGAGAGAAAGATACTACAAACAAAGCCCAACCTTTCATATCCTTACGCTTATCAAATGAAGGTTAGGTTTTGTTAGGTTGGTTATTTAATCAACCTGTTATAGACAGGCCTAAAAATTAGTAAGAACATAATAAACAATGTATCAGGCAATGGGCCAGTGATGCCACTTGATTTTCCAAAGAGTTTTGTCCCTACACATTATTTTTGTGTGAATCAATACAGAACCACAATGAAGAGAAAATTGTTCAGGTGAACTGAAGATCCAGATTATCTGAAACTTATTTAGAGAACGTTGATTATAAAGAGTAGATTGCAAGAATATAAAAAAAATCTAATACAAGTGATCTAGATTTCAGAATGGGAATATCAAAGTAAAGAAAGAAGAGGAAGGAGAAAGAAAACTTATGTTCAGAGATGGATTTGAAAGAGACATATTTGGTTTAGCAACTATTTATTTAAATACTGCTTTATTTGTGTGGTTAATGAGGGGAGTAGCTGTGAAATATTTATAGGGGTCTGCGAGTAATCAAAAATTTGAGTTCAGCCTATATCACATTGGGATGTCATGGCAGCTCTGCTGGCAGTACTGTTGGTATTGGTGGGGTATGCCACTCTGAACTCACTCCGAGTTTTCTTATCGCAGCCCTGCCACTAGTGCAGTGTCTCATCACCCATATTGGCAACTCTGCCTGACTGGTAGTGATGCCAGGTATATGATGCACCATTATTTTCTTTGTTTTGTAACCTGCCAGCAGAGCTGTCGTGGCATTCTAGTGAGATACAAGCCTTTGAGTTTTAGTAGCTGCTCGAACTCAATTCAAAGATTTTTTTTTAGTGTGGAAAATTTGAGTAGGGCCTACTCGAAATTTTCAAACTTTTTTTTTTTTTTCAAAAATTTCTGGTTTAATCTATTCTAAGATATAATTTCATAAAAAATATAGAGTCCCTCAATATTTATTTCCATCCTTCACAGTAGTTCGGATCCCACGTTAAGCCGTAGGTCCTCCATTTCATCTCACAATCACCCTACCATTGCACATTAGCGTAAGTGCGTATAATTCGAATGAGTATTAAGACGCAGTGCTAATAATAAAAAAGATTGTACAGTTACATTAAATTTTAGGAAGTTGTGTTGCACTTTCACAATCCCTCCTGACAAGTTCGGACCAAATAAAACCTAGGTCAGAGGATAGGATGGTAACAATCTATTTTCTTCAAGTGGCTGCCATTACCTTTTTGTCCAAAGTGTGAACTGCTGTCTTAGTTTCATTTTAAAAGCCATATTGTGTTTGTTCCTTTTATATGTTTCTATCCACTGTTCCTGTACCTTCTTCCAAATATAATTATATTTATTTAAAAATCGGAATTTGTGTTATGATAAATATTTTAACAAAAAAATTAATAAACAAAATATGTTTGTAGCAGGGGCTGATCCAGATCATTTTCTTAGGGGGGTCATAATTATAAATACCGGTAACATAGTTACTTACAATGCTAGATTCCTGTTTAAAGCCATTTAATAATTTCTCACTAATATTTGATCATATATATATTTTAAACTGTGTTCATCCTCTCCAATTTTTTAAAATCAGATAGTTTTATAAACTATTTGGAGTGGCCCTCCTTCAACAATTTTTTGAAAAATTGTTCACTCTAGAATCTATGAGTAGTCTTCGCCTTGATCTCTTAAAAAATTATATTCTTTTATAAGCCATTTAAAGTGTTCCTCACCGAGAAATTTTTGAAATTGGGATGCCCCTTGAAGCTATTAAGAGTAATCCTCACCTTAATTTTCTAAGATGATTAGATACCTCTAGAAAATAATCTTTGAAATGGTCTTCCACAGACAAAATTTTGAAGATTGAGAAACTAGGCTATTTGGGGTGATCCTCGCCTGAAAATTCTTCAAAATGACATGCATCCAGAAGCGATTTGGAGTTATCCTCCCCAAGACATTTTTGAAATTTGAATGATCTTGGAAGCTATTTAAAGCTTCCCTCCCCTGATTTTTCCTGTCATTTAGATGCCTCTAGCTCCAACAAATTTTTGACAGTAAAATGCATCTAGAAGTCATTTGGAGTTTGATTTAAGGCCATCTTTCAGTTTCATATTTGATAACATCAGAGGATTTGAAATATATCTAGGGAAGAATTTATTCCAGGGAGGGGCAAATTATTTCCAGGGGGGCAGAGTCCCCCACAGTTCCGCCACTCCGGCTGTCCACACATACTCTCTATTCGGTATTCATGGATGAACTGCTCTTAGGTGATTATCAATCTTTTTTGATGTGTGGTAATCTAATGTCTCTTTGCGGAACAATGTTCGTTACTTGCTATGCACGACAAATATTCTTACGTGAAAACAAGTATTTTTTCGATGTTTGCCTGAGTCATGTCGTAAATTGAATAAACATGGACGAATAATGCAGGTGTGGACCCAGCTTAAGAGGTGCCTGCACGTAAAAAGATACAAGATTGTATAATTTATCTGTGTTGTATTTTCTTTCTAAAATTTGAACTTTCATTTTGTTTTTTGTATTAATTTTCTAACTTTCACAGGGGGGGTCAACTGACCCTTTGCTCCACCTCCCCCTTAATCTGCGCCTATTTGTAGGCCCTACTTATTTATGGTTTATGCATATATCATAGATCTCTTACATAAATTCAACTTGAAATATTTATTGTACAAATATTGTTCTTTACTTCTAGAACCCGGGGAAAAAAACAGGTTTTTATTAAAACTCAACTCAAACTCGACTTGAAATGAAAAATACCTACTGGCACACCCCTGAATATTTATAAATGAATCAGTGATGAAGAACTAACATGTGTAAATAAACTTATGAATGGAGATTAATGTTTTACAGCTGGATACCAGTAGTTATAAGTGGTGTGAAAATAGGCAGGACACCAATCATCTCTGTATTACTAGCAAGAAGAGATATCAACTCCAATAATATAATAGCATGTTAAAGATAATCTAAAACTAGTCAAGGTACCTGGGTGGAGTCGTGGGAAGTTTGTCTGCTCATGTGGGAAGTTTGTCTGCTCAGGTTCTGGAGGGTTGCCTTCTCCGTGTTTTCTTCCGCTGGCTCCGAGTTGAGGAGAGCGGCGAAGTTAATGTTACTTGCTGTGAGTTCAGTGTAAGTTCCCTGAACTTCTATCAGACCCTGAAAAACACTTGTCATTATACAAACACTTAATTTCACTGCAAGACAAAGGGAACTATGTTATTAAACATAAGGGTGTAAAATGTGGTCTCTTAACTTACATCACGAAAAAATAAATAAATAGTGTGTTCAAAAAAACAAGGCGCTTAGGAAGATATTTGATCCAAAAAGGAATGAGGTTACTGAGAAATGGAGGATGTTATATAATGATGAGTTACATAACCTGTACTTATCACAAGACATTGTTAGGATAATCAAGTTTCATAAATTAAGGCGGGTAGAATATGCAGAGCGAATGGAAGAAACTAGAGCCATGTTCAGGGTATTGACCAGCAAACCCAGCGGCAAAATACTATTGGGAATACCTAGACGCAGATGGTAGGATGAAATTAGAAAGGACCTGAAAGAGATAGGGTGTACTGAGGTGGGCTGGATAAAACTGTCTCAAGATAGGGATAGGGTGTAATGATGGGGCCTGGATTGAACTAGCTCAAGATGAGGAGAGGGTGTAATGATGGGGCCTGGATTGAACTAGCTCAAGTTAAGGAGAGGGTGTAATGATGGGGCCTGGTTTGAACTAGCTCAAGATAGGGATAGGGTGTAATGATGGGGCCTGGATTGAACTAGCTCAAGATAAGGAGAGGGTGTAATGATGGGGCCTGGATTAAACTAGCTCAAGATAGGGATAGCTGGCGTACTTTTTGCAGCAATTAATGTACAAGTTCCTAGTGTCATAGAATAAGTAATGTGGATCTTAGCTACCTATATGTGATTGTGTGCATACCTAATACAAAATATCAACTAATTTATTGAGTCCAATGTGGCATGACTACAGCCATGATGTTAATAAGTGGTGTAAAAGCCATATTGTGTTTGTTCCTTTTATACCTTTCTATCTACCTTTCTGTATCTTAGTTTCAAATATAATCTATGTGAATAAAAGAAACTACGAAGGATTAGGGATAAAATAAGCCAGAAAATGCAAGATTAATTTCAGCATATCACAAAATGGTAGTAGAAATTGGTTTAGATCTTTAAAACACAAATCAACAGATATTGAACTAAATAAATATGATCCAACTAAAAGTTTTATTTAGACAATGATAGAATTGATTTAAAGGTTTACACCAAGGTGCTATACTTTGTTCTATTATTACTATTATTATTATTTTCAGGTCAACTTCACTCTTAAAGAACAAATCAAATGAGAGCTTACATTGTTAAGGATGACAATATGGTCTGCATATTTTATGTGCTGCAGTTGATGGGTAACCAGTATCCGAGCCTTCCCCCTTAGATAGGAAGTGATACATTCTTCAAACAGATGTTTGCCCACATGAGTGTCTACAGCTGAGAGAGGGTCATCTAGGAGGTAGACATCTGATTCACGATACACTGCCCTGTATGACACAACATCATATAATGTATCACTTTGTAACATCGCAGTTTCAAAGAATTTAATAGGGGTGTTCAAGTAAACGAAAATTCAATTTCGAGTCAAGTTTTAGTTTGTTTTTTTAGTTAATTTTAGTTGATTGGTTTTAGTGTATTTTTACAAAAATCAAAAAATTTGAAAACTCAAAAGTTTTTTATTTAAACTCGAAAATTCAGAGTTAAATTAGTTGGATTCAATCTAAAGATACAATTTCATAGAAAATACAGTCCCTCAATATTTCCTTTTGTCTAGTTAAAAACAACTATATTAAATTTATTTTAAATACAGAATTTTTGTGACAACTTTTTTTGACAAAAACTTTCATTCTTAAAAAAAATCTTTGTTTTTACTTAAGATACATGCATGGATCTATTATAAAAACTCAACTTGAAGTATTTATCCGTATTACACGAACTCGACTAAAATCTAATCAAAACATAATCAAAGTATCTCACCTCGCTAGATTGATTCTCGCCCTCTGACCCCCACTCAAAGACACCCCTCTCTCTCCTACAACGGTCTTATCTCCGTTTGGGAACAGCTCAAAGTCTCTCTTGAGAGCACACACTTTTACAACCTCATTGTACCTCTTGGGATTATAGGGTTGTCCAAAGAGTATGTTCTGCCGGACTGTGCCCACAAATAACCAGGGCTCCTGAGATGCATATGACACCTCGCTGCTCGCTGTGATCGTACCTTTAGACAGTGGCAACTCTTTGAGGATAGCTTGAAGCAGTGAGCTCTGCCAACAATACAGATTACAATCAACACACAGTATGATACGGGTCTAATAATGTGGTATTTCCTACAACTACCAAAAACAAATTCTAAATGTTTTTCTACCTATTGCAAGTTGGTCTTAAATACAAGAAGCAAGCAGCTGCAACAGTGGCTAAAATTATTTAGAGATGTTAATTCTGGTTATTGTATTCTAAGTTGTGTTTAGCTAGAAGATAAACAAACTACTATATCATCAACCATAGATATAGATAAATCTGACATTTTTATTTATATATGTAAGAAAGCAACACTATAAAATTAAGTATATATGAAAGGTGAATCTTTGGGGATGAATGATTATAATTATGGAAATGAACCGTATCTCAATTATAAACAAATAAATTGAAAAATGACACCTCACAGGGGAATTGAACCAGGAACTTTTGACTTAGCGCGCCGATGCTCTGACACTGAGCTACCCAGGGTCATTCTTAACTCATATTATAAGGTAGGGTCTGTGATGGACTTGTGAATGTCATCGGCTACTAAGAGCTATCAATGATATCACAGCCATCAGCGACTCATTTGTGGCTTTATTTAAGTTTGTATATTTTAAAAGCTTGGTTATAATATCTTAACCTATAATTTAATCTGAGGAAGGTAATTTAAAGGAAGAGCATATGCGCATGGGGCCAATCCCTCTGTTCACCTTGCTAGGAAATGAACACAGGCTTCTCTGTGAGTAAATATGTTTTGTTTAAAATATTTTAAAAGTATAATTAGTTATGTTAATGCAATACTTGTGTTCTTGTTATATCCTTATACCATTTGATGCACATATAGTATTCAATGAATACTTAATATTAAATTATTTTTTAATAAATAAAAACCACTAAAATGAATTAAATAGCGCACGCATGACTGAGTCAAAAGGCCAGTATGTAAAATCGGATGGGGTAGGTTGAGTGTGATATTTTCCTAAATTTTGTCTTCCCCCTACCTATTATTCAGTTAAATGTTTGTTCTTTTCTTATAATTTTATCATCCTCATACTATTTGCTTCTATGATTTAAGTCAATAACAATAAGCAGATTCACACTAAAATTTTACTTAGTCAAAATTTCTATCAAGCAGCTAGTCGAACCGGAACCAGAACCGGTAACCGAAATCAAGTTATTTTTAAGGAACCAGAAACAAAAGAATAAATTGTTTAAGAACCAGAATAAATATATATATTTGAGGTTAATAAAGGTTTTCACCTCTTATTAGTTCTTAAAGGTTCTAACTTTTTATATCTAATAATTTATAATTACATTTTATTATGCCCTTCTTTCTGAAACTTTATTTCATTTTGAAAAAAAAATAAACTTTTTCTTTTCTCAAACATTTTTTTTGAAGGTAAGATATATTTATTATTGTAGAAGTATATATATATGAGCACCAGGGACCAAAATAACATCAGAGGCTTATTGTGAAGCTCTGAAAAAGTTTCAAAGGCCAATCCAAATTTATGTCCAAGATTAGGGAGTAGTTTAAATATATTTCCCTTCACTTGTTATAAATGTATATCTTTTAAATGTCAAACCCCAAGAAAAAATTGGGCCAAGCGGCTATTTTAAATTAAACATTAAAAAGAAGATATATAGTAAAGGCCTACACACTTACCAGGAAACTTTAGGCTTTAATGTTTACAGTTAAAAACAAAACACATAATTATGAAATTTTCAGGGTACATCAGTCCCCTTCTTCAGCAGAAGATAGAAAACTCTTGCCCTTCCATCCTTTTTTTTTCAATGTTTTAAATGTCGTAAGTAATTTTATTTCTTGGTATAAAAACAATTACCACTATTTATGATGTTTTTGTTGAATGAGCTCTCATCTGTGTTTTGACTTACAAAGAAAGATAAAAAAAAAATTATAGGAAATAAAATATTCAATATTCATGTTTAAAAATTGTTGTGAACTTTAGGGGGGTAAAACTTTTTAAAAGCTTACGCCTCGCCACCATTAAAAAAAAAGTATTACCTTGCCTGCCCCCACAGGGCCAATGACCACACACAACTGGTCTGGCTGCACATTTAGGTTGATTTGGGAGAGTGTATCTGTTATTGAGTTATCTTCCCATGACGCAGAAACACCGCTTAAGGTGATTCCCATCTTGCTATGGCCAGTTCTTTCAGTAACAGCGACCGTCTCTTCTAAAGACAAGAAGTCCTGACAACAAACAAATGGGACATCATATATTATATTTTGAAGAAAGTACAGGAAAGATGGATAAAAAACATATAAAAGGATCAAACACAATTTGGATTTTACAATGGAAATAAGAACACAATTCACACTTCACATCACTTCCTCTGAAGAAAATTGATCGTTACCGCCCAAACCACTGACCTAGGATTTATTATTTCGGAACTCATCAGGAGGTAGTGTGAAACATTCGACAAAACTTCCTAAAAGAGGAAACAAAAAAAAACACAAATGGGAGGAAAAGGAGATTTGTAAAGAATGATAGGATACTTAGATAGGAACATTTAAAAAATAACATATATTATGTTATTATATATATATTTTTTGCATAAGTTTATGTTATTTAAAAGGAATAACATAATTCATATTATCGTATATGTTTGTTTACATATGTTTATGTTATTACTTTAAAATGTTCCTCTTTAAGTGTCATATCATTCTTTACAAATTCTTTTGTGATTTTTAGTTTCTTCTTTTAAGAAGTTGTGTTGCCCGTCTCACACTCCCCTCTGATGAGTTTCGATAGAATGAAACCTAGGTCGGGGATTGGACGGTAACACTCAATCTTCTTCAAGATGCAGCCATAACCTCTTTGACCAATGACAGTGATGTTAATTGTGAACTGTGTTCTTTTTTTTCACTGTAAAAGTCATATTGTGTTTGTTCCTTTTATGTGTTTCTATCCACCTTTCCTGTACCTTCTTCAAAATATAGCAAAATTATCTCATAGAGCAAAAAATAGGTTTTCCTTAAATCAGGACATCATATAATAAGATGAGAGGCTCAGCAATAGCTTACTCCAGAAGATAATATACTAGAAAATATTTAAATTAGCTTGTTATTCTTTAATAACACGACACTCGTTTGAGAATTACTATACCTCCAGTCTTTTGATGGAAACTTTAGCTTCTGCGGCAAACTGGATTGCTTGAGGATAGAAGATAGCCATTGTAAGCTGCATGATGTTGTAAAACTGGGCCAAAGAGAACACCTGAGACAACAAAAAGACTTTAACTGTAGTGTGACATCTGTATCGCTCACCTACTCTGGACTGACATATGACAAAATTAAAGTATAATGTCCGTATTAAGGGTGTGCGAAGTAAACTTTTTCAATCCAAAGCAAATTTTTCGAATATATGAAATATTCTCAGAGCCGAATCGAGATATGAATATTTTATGTTGGTTGTTTTATGCTTGAAAAAAAAAAGTAAATTGTTATTTAAACAACTTTATGCACTAAAATTACTTGTAAATTATGTTATTGCACAATCTTTTTGGAATATTAGGTTTTATTCTGATAAATAAAGTTATTATCACTTCTTACAATTATAATTACTTTAGGTTTTACCATACAGATATTAATTTATAATGTATTTAACAGCTTAGAATAGCTATAATTGAACATAAATTGAGTATTTTAGCTGTCAATATTTTTATTCGTGAAGCTTCATAATTGTCAAAGCAGGAACTTTTTTAAAGCAAAGTTGAAGCTGATATTTGTTTCAAAGCCAAGCCGAAGCTTCGCCCACCCTTAGATTGTATAATTAACCTTATCCGGAATTGCATGTGACATATTATAAGAGTGAAATATAATGTCTGTGTCACAAATCTTCTCTGAAGGAAAATGGTTCCTAACATGACATTTGACAAGAGTGTCTGTATCATGCTTCTCCGGAGGGTAGGGGCGTGCAAAGCTTCGACTCGACTTGTAAACAAATGTGAGCTTCAACTTTTCTTCGAAAAAAATTCCGGCTTCGAAGCTTCATCAATAATATTTACAGCTAAAATACTCAATTTATGGTCAATTATTGCCATTTATGTATAATATAAAACAATATTTATTTGGAAAAACTCCTAAGTAATTGAATTGTAAGTTTGAATATAACTTTATTCATTAGATTAAAATAACATTTTAGTAACAATAAGTATTATAACATTTTCTGATTAATTTCAGTACATAAAGTTCAATAAATAACAATATGATATATTTTTCTAGTGTAAAAACACTAACAAAGAAATATTCGAACTTCGATTCGGCTTCGAGAATATTTAATATATTCGATTCGAGTCAGCTTCGAATTGAAAAAAGTGGACTTCACACACCCCTGCTGGAGGGAAATAGTTTCAAGCATGAAATATGATATAATTGAAATGTAATACCTGTTTGACTTACCTTCTCTGGAGTGATATGGTTCCCTAGTAATACATATGAGAGAAGGGTAAGGAATAATGTCATCCTCTCTGAGAAGACCATCGCAGAAAAGTACACCCCCCGAAGATAGGAAGCTTGTTTCACAACATCTATTTCATGTCTGTAACATTACAAAAATATCAAATCAGCCAACCAGATTATTATAATCATCATATGACTACTGGTAGCCACAAGACAGGTACATAGAAGCCGTTGTAAGATCAAGGGTGGATCAAATCGACACTACTTAACTAAAACAGAATTATTGGATAGAAGTGTCAGTGGCAGTTCCATTCCTCCACTGATAATAAGTGGCACAAAAGAGGCAGCAGAACTTTCACAAAATGCCAAGAAACATAACATACACTATCCAATCTTGATCCTTTTGGTTAGTGTCCAGGAGATAGGGAATGTAGATATACTGAGGGTGCGCCAAGCTTTGAAACTTTGACTTGGTTTTGAAATAAATGTCAACTTCGACTTTGCTGCTTGGAAAAAAAAATTATGGCTTCGGCAATTACGAAGATTTACCAATAAAAAAAATATTGACTGTTAAAATGCTCAATATATGGTCAGTTATTTTCAATCTGAGCTGTGATGTACATTACAAATCAATATTTCTTAAGAAGAAAAATAAAGTAATTTAATCGTGGTTGTTATAATAGCTTTATTTATAACCATAAAATTAAATATTACAAACAATTGTGTGCTAAAAAAAATTTCTAAGTGATTTTAGTGCATAAAATTATGTAAACAACCATTACATTATCTTTTTTCAAGAAAGAAAAACTAGCAAAGAAATATTTGAACTTCCCTTCAGCTTCAAAAATATTTCATATATTCAAATCGAGATAGCTTCGAATTGAAAAAGTGGACTTTGTACACCCCTAAAATCTACCATGTATAAAAAGGTGTAGCACCCACCTGATACTAACATGGTCACTATTTAGCATTAGTATATACAACCACTAAGTAACCAGTAAGTCTTAATGGATCCATTTGGCCCATCCCATATTTCAGCGGGCTCCCGCTATGTTAGCGCCTTGGATCAACACATTCATTCTTATTGATGATTTCATCAAACCACCCGACTTGAGACACAATTTTGGTTGAACTTAGATCTGTGTATAGGCTTCCATTCAAGAACATACTCATCAATGCACCTTCATACCTAATTGGGAATAGTTTGACTTCATCAGTTTTTAGCTCCTTAATTCTTTCAGGAACTCTTGCCCAAGAGTGACTCAATGTGGAGTGCAATTTAGTCTAAGTCAAGAAGCAGCTAGTGCTCCTAAGCTACAACTTCAAAAACAAACTTTGAGCAGAGATCAGGGGTACACACACATACTGTCCCACAAAATGTATTTATATATGAAAAGACTTAACTAGGGATGGAAACCACACTATTAGTATACATCATTGGTGAACACTCACTTCCGAGCTAAGGCCACCATCTTCTCAAATGGTTTCTCCCAGGCGTACATCTTTATGACTTGTATCCCAGAGATTATCTCACTCATCAGTCTTACTCTCTCGTCAGTCCTGAGTGCAACCTTGAGACGTAACTTGGAGGTCAACTTTCCCAGGTAGCCTACAACATAACACAATACATCAGTTTCACTACAAAGTCCTTACTGTGGATTCACACCTTTGCTAAAAAAAACTAGCACAGGGCAGAAACGTGGTCACGTGACGAGCTCTAAGCCAATCACTGGATTTCCGCTTAGTCGGCGCGAGCTTTTATGCTGAAATTCAACTATTCTTTACTTTGTACGCTCTCCCTGAGATTTTCGGCACAGGAGAACCAATCAAATCTCTGAACCAACCATCTCAAATCAGTGCGCATGTGCATTTGACAATGCATGCGCTCTACAGCCGGAAGTTAGCAGACAGCTTCGTTGGCCATTGGGAAGAGATTTGAAATAACCCGTTAATGTAAAGCATGTGTATCGATGTAATGGATTGTGCTACAACACAGCTTTATAATTTGAAAACATCCATCAAGACAATAATCTAAATATATGTAGAAAATAAAATATGTTGATAATCAGCTGTTTTAAGTTAGCAACGCAATGTATCATGGGTCAACTTAAAGTGTGTGAATTACTGTGCAGATTTTGCTTTCTATTTATCGGCGTACATGTGAATCAAGCTTTACTGACATTACCATACAGCGACCATAAACCACATTTTTCCCATTTCTTTACCTTGCACTGGTACAGTCTGCAAGAAGAGGGCCCCCACACCTACAAGGGCCGAGATCCCCACAAACTGCCAGATAAAATACGTTAAAAGGACCGTCTGGAAGGGCATGATCCAAACATAATGGAGAAACATGAGGACCTTGTCGAACCTGCTTACGTCATTGGACAGAAGGTTCACCACTTGACCTGTAGTGGTGTGGCCTGTGGCTGTTTTACTGAGTCTCAAGATCTGCAACAGATATGTATTCCGTGTAACTAGCATAACATAAAACTAGGAAATATTTTATGTGGTTAAGGTTGGATAAAGCAGTGGTATTCAACCTGGGGTACATAAAAATGTATATATTTTATATAATTTAACAATAAACACTAAATAATAAAGGTCAGAATAAGGGTTGGAGACAAGAGACGCAACATAATAACATGCAATCTGAGAGTGCCATTTTCTCTCTCTTTCTTCCTCTCTCTTCCTTTCTCTCCTAGATGTAGATTATAGAATACATGCATTATGCATACCACTGGAATAAAGTGTATACCCTGCTTTTAAGTATGGTACCAGTTGTTCCTGCTCAATACAAAGCAGGATTTAATTATATTAAACAGGAAATTACTGTCTCAGCAATAGCAAGATGTAAACATAAAAATATGGAACAGTAATAAATTTTATCAAATAAGAAATATAATAATAATAATGAACAAACAGTATTAGTAATAAATAGTTTGAAGTTTTTTTAGCACCGCGTCTTACTACTCATTCGAGTTATACACCTATACACTAATTACGCTAATAAGTAGGGATGAGGAATGTTGAATTTAGAGGATGTGTACTTGTACTTGTGTAGGGAGACAGTGGGAAACCATTTAGGAAAAACCACCCTCAGTACACCTGACTGGGATCGAACCATGATCTTCCCATATTCAGCAGTCTAGTTTATTGTGTGAGTGATGACTTAGACTATGCAACCATCAAAGCGGGTAGTTTAAAGTTGTATTTAGCAATCATACAAGAGCTGTAATAGTCAGGAATAAACAGTGATGGTAATGAAAAGTTTCATGATGTATTTAACCTTGATTTTCTAATGAATGTACATTTAGAGCACTTTTTAAAACATACAAACACAATATTTGCGATCAACATTAATAGCATTTTACTATATTATTAGTATTATTTTATAATTATTTATGAATCTATCAAATGTTACATGAATCGGCATGGCATGTAGGTGGAAGTAGATCTAATAATTTCTTCTAGCTGTCAGATTTGTTCATTCGTAAGAAAATTGGGGTATCGTAATTTTAGACACGAGTTGTAACAGTCTCCTGGTTTTAGTGAAGAGTGATGTCCAAGCATTGTAATAATGTACATTAGAACCTTGTTAAATCAAACTAATTGGGACCAAAGCTTGTTTGGATTAACGAACATTCGGATTAAGAGGGAGAATACAGGGATACAGTATTTTCCCGAATTTTAAATTACAGTTGAATTGAGTTTGGTCAAATTTTCATTCATTTAACATTATTATTATAAGAAAACACAATGTATTGACTAAAACATTTAATACTAAGCATTTATTATCAGATATCACCGTTTCTTACAATTCTCTTTTAACTTTGAGGCTGTTAACCAATAAAATATATTTCATTTGATTTAATTTTTTTCCCCTTGTTTTCTGAAAAGTGTGTTCAGTTTATTCAGAATTTCAGACTAATAAGGTTCGATTTACTGTATTATATTGACATAATTACCTTCCTATACATAAGTGAGCAGCACGCCACCCTGATTCTTGTACTAATGTTAATCACTCCAAAGTTGGTATGGCTATATAGCATGCTAGATATGAATGTGGAGGCTACCAGACTGCCAGCATACAGGTATGCTTCTGTCTTTGTGATTGTACTGTTCACGTCAAAGTATTGGATCACTTTGGCCAACAACAGCGGCTGGATCACTCTGTAACCAAGATATCAACATCCAAGTCAAGATATTTCTAGATATATTGGTCATGGTGTCATTACATAGAGTATTGGATAGTACAGTAGAGTTTTGACTATCCGACCTTCGACTATCTAACATACATAATAGTAAAAGTTGCATTAAGGTAATTTAAAATTAATTGTTTGTTTTACATGTCTAAGATAATAGTTCTGTAATTATTGCATTATCTACACCATATTGTAGAGTAATACTAATAAACCTTATATCATGCCAAGTCGGAACATTTATTTAATTGGAATTTAATTTGTGTTTGTTTGGCTCTCAGTTTCTCCATCCTCTCGTTTCCGTACCATCCGATTACCTGTTGGTTCCACTTAGGTTTGATAATTGAGATTATACTGTATTCTTTTTTTTCAGCACCGCGTCTTACTTTCCATTTGGGTTGTACGCCTATGTACTAATTACATTAATGAGTAGGGACTAGGCAGGTTTAATCGAGAGGAAGTGGACCCACATTTGCGTTGAAGAAGAGTGGAAAAACATTTAGGGGAACTACCCTCAATGCCACCGACCGGGATCGAAACCCAATCTCCTCGTCTTTGGCAGTGTAATCTAACACGAGAGTAACGTGTTAGACCATGCGGCCACCGAGGTGGGTCTCTGTATTAGTTAAAACTAATTTTAAATTAAGAACATGTACATGTACAAATAATAAACATAACTTATCATATTAAAATAGAAATATAATCCAACTCTCAATTTGGTGTTGTTTAATATTTTCAAGTGGTTCTAATTTTGAAAGTGTTTAAGTTACTAAGCATTTACTATAAAATCTTCTTTAACTGTTGCTTATTTAGTTATTTTTTAGTCAAAAGCTAGACATTTTTTATATGATATTGCAGACTTTTTTTCAGTGCCTAATTAGTAGTACAAAGTTTTTCTTACATATAAAATACTTCAGATCATTGACTCCTGATTAAATAGATATTTTATTTCTCTTGATCACTTGCCTCAGTGGTGTAGTTAGCTAACACACTAGTTTCGTGTCGAGCTTGACTGCCAAGGACGGGGAGATTGAGGTTTGAATCTCAATCGGGTGAACTGGGGGTTGTTTTTCCTAAATGGTTTTACACTCTCCCTTCACGCAAATGTGGGTTCACTTCCTCTATATTAAACCTTCCCAATTCCTAATCCATTAGCATAATTAGTACTTAAGCGTATAACCCGAACGGGTAGTAAGATGCGGTGCTAAATTAATTATTTCTCTTATCCTGTGTTTTACACTAGTTTTAGGACTTGACTAAAGAAAGATATGTGTGTGTGTTTGTGTATGCATGTGCATGTGTGTACACACGAGAGAGAGAGAGATAGCTTAGTGTGATAGCACTTGCTATACCTAGTTCAACACTAATTAATAAGTGGCCCAGTATGTATCTTAACTCGCATATTTGATACCAATTGTCATTTTTGTTTTAAGTTTTGGAGAAAATGTTCCATATGTGGTTAATAATATGATAATTAAGTTTGTCCTTAAATTATTAATTTTGTATGATGAACCCAGTTCAGGATTTGAATGTCGTTTTCTTAGAGGATATTATTTAGTTGCTTTGTTTAAGTCAGTAGGCCTCATAATCTCAATGTAATTAGCACATTAGAACATTGTCTTAGCTTGGATTCTGGAACTACGCCACACTACTTGAATCACTTCTTGCTCCTGCTAGAGATTTCTGCTTAAGTATATACTAAATACTGCTAAATTATGTTAGACAACAATGGGAATAGTAACTAATAATAATGGGGTTGAAATAGTTAACGTCAAGACATAATATTATTAGTTACCTTAACATGTGCTTTAGTATTTGTGTTACTCTATCTGTTTGGCGCATTGTACATATATATATATATATATATATATATATTGTTGTTTCTCAAAGATATATGTTCAAGAAGGTTTGAAATGTGCAACCAAACCACAAGGTATTAAACAATTAAAATTAATATTAAGCAATAAAAATATTGAGCTATAAAACTATTGTCCTACTAAAAAAAAATCAAAAGTATTGACTTGTCTTGGACCGAAATGTTAGTTTTGAGCATATTTATGACGTTTAGTAGTGTTTTTATGCTGAAAAAACACTAGGCCCATGTTGAAAAATGTCATCTGGGATTATCAGATCTGGAATATTCTTTTGAGTGAATTTAATGTGAATTGATCTAATTATGTATGTACATTTAAATGATGGTTTCCATACATTTATCATTGTTATAAATAAAAAGAAAATAGTTCAAGATATTATATTATGTAGGTACCTAAATATACAAAACATGTTTTATATCTTACAATGTGACTATTTGTTGCCATTTTAGTCACTATCACTCAATCCCGTCTTAATAGCTTCAATATGTTTGACAATCATTAATCCACAAAACAGTGTAAAGTGATTATATTTTCCACATGTTGAGCATTACTTCACATAAGAAGGACACATCTCTTATGTCTTCATCACATTAAGTAACTTTCAGATCGTATTTATCCTTGTCATGATCTAACTTACATTTCAAGTTGATTCAAAAAAAGAGAATTAAACATTTCCAATTTTTACTCAACATTCACTCTCTATCACTCTCACACACATATAAACACACAATCACAGACATACATATACAAACATGCTCATACATAAATCCCTTTAACATATACATATATACATACACATACACACACACACACACACACACAGACAGACTCATACATACACAAAATAATTAGAGAGTCAAGAAAGTAAGAAATGTCATTTAAGGCACACCGTTGGCAATGTTATCATATTACCTGAACACACATGACACTATAAATGTCAAAATGCCATACATCATGAACTGCCAAAAAAACATCTTGATAATAACATGTAAGAGACTGGCTTTCTTGCTTTTCTTCTCATTGGCAGCCATATTCTTTTTCCACAGCCTGACACCAACAAAGAAAAAAGTGTGTCACTACAAAATATGACAATAAATGGTCTAGTGTATGACAAAAAATTGTATTTCCAAAACTATGTAAGCTAATCCTACAGTAAATTCACCGCCTGATGCTATTTTGAAGACACAATGCCTCCCTAATACAGGACACCGGGAGGATTACCTAAATGGCCATCAGGAGCTACAAGCCCACCTTAAGTCACTGAGAGGTCTCTCTTTGAAGATCGCCAGGAGCATTAAGCTTGCAGATATCCTCAAGGTAAATGCCAAGACTGAATAATTTTTACTTTTTCATAATTAAAAATAACGTTTTAGAAAGAATTTTTCACTGACCAAGGTGACCTAGTTAAGTCATATTTTCTAGAGTGAGTGTCAAAATAAGTAATTGCTCTAGAGTTTAAAATTACCCTAGAGTTTACTCAGAGAGTTTACAATGAGCTTGTAGCTACTGATGGTCTCCAAGGGGAATAATGTGTTATAATTAATTATAACACATTATTCCATTATTTAAGTATGTATTTTATAATATTTTTAGATTTTTTTACTAAAAAACTGACCCATGCCACAGACTGGAAATAGTAATAGATGTAAAGTAATAATTGTATAGTGTTATTAGAGTTTATTTCAAAAATTATTTATTTTCTGTTTGGATATGATGATCTTTTTTAAAGAAAAATATTCAATTTTATAAATATTGTCTGAATAATTAATTTACTAAATAGACAATTTTCACCTCATGGGGCAAATGTCTATATTAATTTTGGTAAAAACAAAAGAGTGGTTATTGCCAACATTTTTACGCTGTAATAAAACTGCAGTGAACTAAAAAAAAAACTTGCTACGTGGTGACCTATAAGCGCTTACAAGCACCGGAAACAAGCGCTGGCAAGTGCAAGCAACTAGTGTGCTGATTACCAGCTTTCTACATGTCTGTACCCTAAGATGACATTGGTCGGCTGCCTATTTCGTCAATCTGGTTAAGTTTCTAAGCACTCTTCAGGCAGGGTGTTGAGCTAACCTCTCCATCTGGTCTTGATAGTTTCTGAGATATGTCTTCAGGAAGGGTTTGTACTCACCTCTCCATCTTGTCTCCAAGTTTCTCAGATACATCTTCAGGCAGGGTATTGTACAGATCCTCTTGAGTCAAATCTTTGTTGAGTCCAAGCAAGAACAAGTCCTTGAGCCACCTAAATCACACAAAACACACAAATGTAGATATTTGATACAACTTGAACCAATCCTAGTACTGTAATTAGTGTTATCATGAAAAGTTTTTTTATTTAAATTGAAAAAGGACACCTGGACATGGGAATCGAACCCGGGACTTTTAGCTTAGTATGCCAATGCTCTAACCACCGAGCTATCCAGGAGTCGTCCCATGCCCAGGATCATTCTTCCCTCATATTTTAAGGTGGAGTCTGTGATGAAAGTATGGAAATCATCAGCTACACTGTGTGATCAATTAAGATCATGAACTATCAGATAACGCAGCCACCTTTGACTCGGTATGGCTTTATGCTGAAATGACAACTGTAAAAATGCACATATCATGATGGATTAAATAGCGAAGCTATTATATTTGATAATTATGGTTTAAGCCACATATCCTATACATATCATAGTGTTTAAATTGAAAAATGCCCCCTGGACACTGGAATCGAACCCGGGACCTTTGACTTAGTAAGCCTATGCTCTAACCACTGAGCTATCCGGGTTTAATTTTTGTCATTGTTTGATTTACTTAATTTTATTTTTGAATTACTATCATTATTTTACAAGTGTCTGTTGAAAAGACACATTCTTCCATTTTTGATGGCATTACTCTACAACAGCGGTTCCCAACCGGGGAAACGCGAGAGGCCGTTAGGGGGTACGCGAAAAGAAAACGGTAATGGCGGCCATCAGCTAAAAAAAAAAGAACAAAAGATTTTTAAAAGATGAAAAAGAATTTTTAAAAGTAGGTAGAGGTTTTTATTAATATGTTCAGTTGTAATATTGGCCTTCCTATCAATAAAAAATTCGATGAAAGAGGGGTTGAGTCTACTGGAAGGATCGGCCTTCCCTCCTCCCGCCCGCGCCCAACCCCCCGCCTACATCCCTCTGCTCAGGATTGGCGCTCGCCTTCCTCGCAGCTCACCCTTCCTCTGTGTTTTAGATTTGATTGTTGACGTGTGCCGGGCTGTGCATAAAAACAAAGAATTAATTAATTCGTGTTGTGTTTAACTTTTGTTGTGGGTGTTTGTATTGAGTCGTGTGCGTGTTATTCCTACACTCCTACGTCAATTTTTCTACCAACCACTTACTATTCACTTGATTTACGCTATGGATCAGTGGCTAAAAACTGGATTTGTTCGGAAGCGGAAGTTGACTGAAACACCAAATTAAGTACCGTGCACATCGTCTGACACTGAATGGACCAACAATACGACACCACAACATGTACAAGATCTAGTGCCAGAGCAGGTGAGTAAACAAACTGCAGTTTCTTCTTCTTCAGAGGGAATAATAAACAAGAAAAGAAAGTACTTGGACAGCTACATTAATCACAGGTTTTTATGTATAGGAGAAGACGACTGCCCTAAGCCCCTGTGTGTTGTACGTGGGGAGGTATTAAGCAACGGTTCAATGAAACCTTCTTTGCTCACATGGCATTTACGTACCAAAGATCCCGAGCACAAAGATAAAGATGCCACGTTTATTCGACGGTTGAAACTTCAGAGTTCTGTAAACGTGAAAACATATTTTGAATTTGCCAAAAGTGATTCTGTCAAATCTACCGAGGCCTCTTACTACATTAGCTATCGTATTGCGAGACGAGGTAAAAACCAAACCACTGGTGAAAATTTAATTTTACCGTGCCTCAAAGATGCTGTCAGATGCATGCTTGGAGAGGAAAGTGCTCATAAAATGAATTTAATATCTCTCTCAAATAACACGGTGTCTCGAAGAATACGGGACATGTCAGACGATGTTTAGAGCACAGTCATAAGTCACGTCAAAGATTGTAAAAATTTTTTCTATCCAAGTCGACGAAAGTACCGACGTTGCGCAATATTCTGTGCTACTTGTAATTGTTAAGTACTTGAGAGCTTAGAATTCGAAGAGAATCTCCTTATTTGTCACCCATTGAAGGGTCGTACGACTAGTAAAGACGTATTTGAAGCAATTTATCATTATTTCGTCGAAAAAGGAATTCGATGGTAAAAAAGCGTTGGGCTCACCACAGATGGAGGAAAATCCATGGAAAGTTGCTAATCAGGCCTTCGTGCACGCGTGGCAAAAGTCGCCCCCAAAATGAAATGGATGCACTGCTGTATTCACAGACAGAGCCTCGCATCGAAACCTTTGCCACCAAATTTGCAAAACGTTCTTGATGAAGCGGTCAAAGTTGTCAACTTATCAAGGTGAATCCTACCAACTCCAGGTTGTTTAATATGCTGTGTGAAGACATGGACATCCTTCACAACACTTTGCTTTTGCACACCGAAGTTAGGTGGTTGTCCCGGGGTAAAGTCCTGACGNTTTTGAATGGCTACAAAGCCTTGCATACCTGAGTGACATTTTCCACCAGATTAATAAACTCAATCTTTCACTTCAAAAAAATTGTAACATTTTTCAAGTTGTCGATAAAATTGAATCCATGAAGAAGAAAAATTATTTTTGGGCAAAGTGCATTAAAAAATAACATCCTGAAGTGTTCGAAACACTTCACGATTTCTTGTCACAAGCCGAGCCAAATTTAACAATCAGTGTTAAGATAATTGAGCACCTGGAAGGATTAAAATCCTCGTTTGAAAAATATTTTTCATAGCTGGAAATGGCTGATTGGTGGATATCTAATCCTTTCAAAGAAGAGTATTTTGAACCGGCTTCATTGTCGATTCCTGTAAAAGGAGAAGTTGCTAGGGCTCGCATTAGATACCACTCTGAAGAACCTCTTCGATGGCGGAATGGTGAACCTAGTCAGTTTTTGGGCTCATCGCGGTGACGAAAACAGTGAACTTTATAGAAAAGCATATTACCCGCCTCGGTGGCGTAGTTGGCTAACGCGCTAGTCGTGTTGAGCTCGACCACCGAGGACGGGGAGATCGAGGTTCGAATCTCGGTCGGGTGAACTGGGGGTGGTTTTTCCTAAATGGTTTTCCACTCTCCCTCCACGCAAATGCGGGTTCACTTCCTCTATATTCAACCCTCCCAATTCCTAATCCATTAGAGTAATTAGTACTTAAGCGTATAACCCGAACGGGTAGTAAGACGCGGTGCTAAGTATTATTATTATTATTGTATTATAGAAAAGCCACAATGTTATTGTTGCCGTTTGCTAGCACGGAGCCTGTTGAAGGGGCGTTTTCTTCGTATACTTATATAAAAAAATTAATATAGAAGCAAATTAGACGCAGCTCCGGATTTGAGATTGTATTTATCCTCTTTTGAGCCTAATTTTTCTAAACTTTGTAATTCAATACAGTCCCAAATATATTAATTTTTCTTTTTTCCAATCTTTGTGTTAATTTGTTTGCTTACTTCAAAAATAAAATACTATGTAATGAAAAAATAGATAATTTATTTTAATTCGACATATACCTTTTTTGGAGAAGTTTCCGGAATCTGTAATGGATGAAACAGATTGGGGGGTGGGGGTAAGTGGAAAGAAACCGAGCCAGCTGGGGGTACGCAGTCTGAAAAAGGTTCGGAACCGCTGCTCTACAACAATAAAATTCATTAAAATCCTCCCACCAACATGAACAGGCAATTAAGAGTGCTTTGTTAGTCCACTAGCCTTATGGCTGGTTGATCTGTTTTGAACATAATAGTGACTTTGATCAATGATAACAGAGAAAGAGCCTCTAAAGGTAGGCATGTACAGTCCATTATTATTATTAGCACCGCGTCTTACTACCCGTTCGGGTTATACGCACTTACGCTAATGTGTAATGGTAGGGTGATTGTGAGATGAAATGGAGGACCTACAGTTTAACGTGGAATCCGAACCACGATAGAGGCCTGGCATTCCTCACATTCACAAGTTGTGAATAATACACGTCTTGTCAGAGGTGAAGGAAGGGTTTGGCAATCAGATAAATCTGTGCAGGCACCGAGGATTGAACCCCGGACCCCTAGCACAGAAGTCCGACAACTTATCCCTAGACCACCAGGTCACCCTATGTACAGTCCAAATATCATTGGCAGGGCCTTTTGTAAAATAGTCTACAAACATTTTTGTGGCCAAAATTGATTGCATTTTATTAGTTTTGTTTAATTTGCGAAATTAAAATTTCGCGCTCGGGCGGGATTGATTTTTGGTGCCCTCCTATGTAACCCAAAGGTGTAGTTCAATCCCCCCCTCCCCCACCCGAAAATGAATAACAAAATGAATATGGCTTTATTTATGGTTCAAACAATACCAACATTAAAGTACAAGTACCCTACAAATTAGGAGGCTGTGTTACCTACCATAAAAGGCACTTTAGAAAGCTTCTAGAGGTGTTAATATTTAGAATTTGTCATAGCCTCCGAGAGTTAGGGGGTTTATGTTGCCATAAAAATACACAACATATAACTTCTGGAGGTGTTTAATATTTAGACTTTGTCCTAGCCTCCGGAAGTTAGGGGGTTATGTTGCCATAAAAAAAACACAACATATAACTTCTGGAGGTATTGAATATTTCTAATTTTGCCAAGCCTTCGGCAGTCAGGGGGCTATGTTGCCATAAAAACACTTCAGATAGCTTCTATAACTGTTTTATCATTTATAACTTTTTCTGGCCTATAGCAATTGGGTGATGTGCCCACCAAGCACCCCGCCCCCCCCACCAAAATTATTGGCTGGCTACGGCCTTGATGTAACCGGTAGATAATATAGTCAAGTCACCAAAGGATTGGTGGTAACTGGCAGCTAGCTAAAGTTACCAGATATAGTCTCCTCTCATAAATCCATTCGCCAAACCATATGACCTACAAAACCATAATATGTTGATTTGTTGTCACATTTGGCAGTCAAAGCGTTCACAAAAAAAATCATTTTTAATTATGTTTTTCTTTTGACCGTTTTTTAAATCTTCTGCTAGCTATCAGCTACCAGATTTCCCATGGTGATTGAACTCTAGAAAAATATGAAAATAATCCCATATCCTAAAGTAGCCTGGGTGTGATAGGTAAATAATCTGAAGGGAAACTCCATAAATGTTAACTATACGCTAAACGTTTCACTTCGGGATTTTTTTATTATCTTAGTGCATAAAATATTATATATGTTCATAAACGCAATCACGATAGGTGAGTACTAGTTTGAAATGAATATGCTACAATCTCTTATTTTACTTTATCATGAATAAATCTTTTTGGTTTCTCCTAAAAGTGCAAAAAAAAATTAATGAAAAAACAGCAGGTCTACAATTTTAAGGTTGGTCCTGCTGTATTTCCCATTCATTCGCAGCAGAGCGCGCGCGCACTCAGACATTCGGATGGTTAGTGTCACCCACCCTCGCCATCTGGGAGACAGTAGCACGTGTACAAGGGAATTCCTGAAAGTACGGTAGTTTCCCATTGCTTTACACAATGAAATTATTCTTCGAGCGAACGAGAAAGAGACTACATATTGTGCTAGAATGGCATATCATATATCTTAGAGAAATTATTTTACATGCCACAATTGACATGAGCCCGACGGTTTTATTTCCCATCCGAAAGAAGTGTGGTACATATTTTCATCACTCGGTAAAAATCCATCTCCTGACTAGCAAATATTTCCTCCAACCGCCACTGCCCCGATTAAGTGATTGCAAACATTTTGACGGTTACTCATAAACAATTGTGTTATGTAAGACGAGTTGTGTGTGATTTACTGATCAAGGCCAGTTAACATCTTAGTGTCATTGGGATTGTGTTATCTGGTCTAGCGTAATAACGACCTTGAGACTTATTCCTGACCAGAACTATATTATAATCTAGTAAATATCAGACAATCCGTCTCTACAAACTAGTATGTTACATAGCATTGTGCAATATCAATAATAATTTAATGCAAACTGACATTACATTTTATTATTGTTACTGTTGTGTAAAAAAAACCAATGAAATGTTTTTCCTCTATCAACTTATGTGTTACACCATGTTGTGTAATATCAATGGTTTAACCCATACAGATTTGTAAAGGATGGTTTATATAGTGTACAAGTGTAGGCCTATATCAGTTATGTCAATTTTGCGCGTCACGTGATTACGGTATGTGCGGTCCGTGAATCCCACTAAACAATGCAGCGGGCAGCAAGATTAGTATTTTTTATATATGTTATATATATATATTTATATATGTTATATATATATACACACCATATGAGACAAGACATTTCGAAATTGTTCATTATTTTGGGAAATTTAGCAAGTGACGTTGGTGTACCAATTATACACTTTACTCAGTGAAAGATTTATCAAAAATTATTAAATTTGCGCACCACAAATGTGCAATGTTAGTCGGCACATAATGTGTGTTTTCGCTCATGAAAATGGGAAAACACACGAGCGATTACTTTTGTCATCTGTTTTGAACGTGACTTTAAAATAAGAGCTAAAGCCATTCACATACTGCAAATATAAAGTTCAAATTTTTAGTAAAAAAATAAAGGAATTTTTAAAATTAAGATTTTTTTTTCCCCACATAAGATAGATATAATATTAAACTTTCTGATGCGGACCCCTCAATATTTTCAAATGTTCAATGTGGCCCTTGTTGTCAAAAGAGTTTGGCACGCTTGGTGTGTGTGTGTGTGTGTACACACTTATCAGTTATCACATATGCACAGTTGCACACGCATCAGCTAGAGAAGCACGTTGAAATGAATACAGTCAGGACCGGCTCTACAGAAGGTGGAAAACGTGTATTTGCACGGGGCGGCAAAAATGTAGGAAAGTTTTTCATCTATTCCTGCCCTGTTAAGGCTCCCTTAAGGGAGGTAAGGGCAATATTGTAAGGGTAATATTGAAGGTTTGCGCAATATATTGAGGAATATTAAAAGTTTTTAATATGTATTCAATATATTGAGGAATATTAAAAGTGTTTAGTATTTTTATTTAAGCTTTCTCGATATTATTGCCCCGTGTAAGGCGATTATTGCGCAATATAGCTCAGTATGTTTACAAGCGGCCTCTAGTGCTTCTGTTTCCTCTAACTTAAGATACCGGGAATGTCTATTTCGGAGAAAAAAAGGAACAATGGAAAGAAGATTTCTATTGAAATGCATAAAGGTAACAGAAATTAAGAATCAAATATGCGGAGGTATTATTTATGGTTTTTAGTGAGGAATTCTCCATCTAGATATCATATTTTGAAAATTGAAAAATAGAATATGATATTTAGATGGAGAGTTCCTCACTAAAAATCATAAATAATAGCGCCGGCTATTTGATTCTTATATATGCAATCCCTTACAATTATAATAATTGTACTAGTGGCAGCAATAAGCCAACTACCGAGTCGAAGGTGGCTACGTTATCTGATAGCTCGTGATATTAATAAAATCACACATTTGTAGCCGACGATTTCCACACGTCCATCATAGACTCTGCCTTAAAATATGAGTGAAGAATGACCCTGGGCATGGGATGATTCCTGGGTAGCTCAGTGGTTACTAGGCCAAAGGTCCCGGGTTCGATTCCCGTGTCCAGGTGTAATTTTTCAATTTACAGAATATAACAGAAATTAGTTTATAGGTTACTGCCGGCTCTGTAGAAAGTAAAATCAGAGGAATATAATATGAGCCGTGATAAGAAAAATGAAGCTTATTCGCGACATACTTCTCGAACAATATACCGATCCAGTCTAACAATTGCACAATAATATTGAGCGTCTAAGGTCGGATCATTTTCACGCAATATATTGACAAAATAATATTGAGCGTGTAAGGGGGGGCCTCTAGAGCATGTCTCCGAATCCCCATAAAATAATATTTTCCCAACACTTGATAAGTAATAATTCCATAATGACGAGAGCTGGTAACACTGATCATAGCTGGTGAGCTGAAAATGATCGGTTGTGGCTCAGAGATTATTAAATGACACATTTTTATTGTTTTGTTTGGGTTATCTGGTTCTAAAACAAGTTTTAACCTGCAAATAGATATTATGTCCGATAAAAGTAAACAAACTATCAAAATGTTTTAATTTTTTTTAACTAATTAATACAGTCACCTTTTCAGTTTTTATTTAGATAGTTTTATAAGAAAACATTTTTAAAATGCTGATAAAAACTTTCAAAATGGCGGTAGCTTATACTAAAATTTAAAAAAAATCAATTTTCTTCAAATTGTAATTTTTTTCGTTTTTTAAATTTTTTGTAAACGTTATGAAAGTGCATGGGTGTAGGCTAGATATTTTCCGTGTCAACATTTTGATTTTTCAAGACTTTTCTTCGTATCTCGCTTCATTTTAGAAATCATTTAATATTTTTATTTTAAGAGAAAAAACCATTCTTCTACCAATACTATTCGCGGTCACTGGAAGAAATACTATGGGATGTGTTTGTCATATAAGTGCAAAGCTTAAAAATGAAAATAGAAATAAAATAAATTTATCTAAAAAATCTACTTTATTTTTAATTATCAGAAAAAACTACCGTGAAAATATTGTTATATATTTTGTTATTATGATCCTTTGTATATTATGATCCTTTACTCAGTACTATTTTCAGGTGGTGGTGGGGGGNGGGGAGGGAGGTGGAAGAAGGAAGAAGGTTGGGATCCCCATCTAAGTTTTCACACAAAACCCTAAGGACGGCAATGGATAAAGTGTATAAAAGAGAGATAATCACCAGAATCCGAGCTAGTGGAGGATGTCGGATGGAGTAGAAAAATAGATGGATAGTTATCAGAACACAAGCTAGGGTAGAGTGACCAGACGTCCCGTTTTTAACGGGATTGGCCCTTATTTTTTGACTGTGGTCCTGTTGTCCCCATGAAACTTGGAACGGGACGCTAAATTCTCCATTTTTTTAATATTAATTCTAGTCCAGTTTTGTCCCTTTTTGTTAATTCTGTTCCCGTTTTGTCCATTTTTTTAAAATTGTGACTTGACCTCAGTAGTTATAGAAGCTTTAAACTTTTTGAATGTCAAATGTACGAAAGGGTATGCAACTGCTGTGTGAAATAAGCATCATAATAAAAGTCGATTCACACAGAATGCTAAGCTAAGCTGTGCTAAGTCGTTGTCGGTTTGGTTTCACTCATTGCTAAGCTAAACTATGCAATGGTTCCTATTTACCCTCCCGAATTCAGTCTTGTTTCTTTTTGGTCTGCTCCAGTGAAGTTTAGTCATGGCGTTCTCCAAAATTTCTTATTTGAGTTTAGATGATAGTACTGAGGAATAGAAGATGCTGCTGTTAGCAGTTGTTTTGGAATATGAAGAAATTTTATGAGGTGGAGCTTTGACTTGTTCAACTAACGCTTTCATTTTATTATTAAAACAGTTATTGAATAAAAAAACCTAAATAGAATAATACTTAAACACATGTGAAAAAAACCAAACTAAAATCAAAACTTCAACACTTCTTTGGTTATTTTCACCAAACCAGCACCGCGTCTGTTCAACACGGATACCGAGCTGCGTTATGCGCATGCGCAACGAAAGCTGGCTCAAGATGGGAAATGGAAAAATTGCCCGGCCAGCAATCGGAAAAAAATATAACGCGGCGTAGCAAGGCATAGCTTAGCTTACAATTCAGTTCTATATTACAAGTTGAAAATAACTTACTCAAATATGCTATAGAGTATAGACTATACTAATTGCATACTAATGAATTTTTATGTAGAGCTAACCACGTGTCCAGGCCCGGATTAACACTTTTGTGGGCCCTGTGTGCCAAGTAGAACTTGGGGCCCTTAGAAGTTTAGTTCCCCAATGAATGGTTATGGATCTTACATATATATCATACATGGATAATTTTAATTAGAGACAAACTTTCATCAATCATGGTGAGTAGTGTGAGTTTTGTTACTAACATATTAATTATTAATACTATAGAAACTATTAAACTATACAGTATATTAAACACTGAGTGGATTATAGTACCGTAAATTAATAGCTAATAATATAATAATACTGGAATCATATAGTTATAGACTATTTCGTTGTACAGTAGAAGCTCTTTAGTCCGGCATTCTACGGTTCGGCATATTTTGTGATTCAGCACCGATTGAACCGCCCCGCGTTCGGTATTTTTCAGGTGGATTCGTGCGTTCGTTGGCCTTGACCGGCACGGATGTATCCGCCAGGTGGGTTTTCAGTTCGTCTGTGTTTCACGCAGTTATACGTTGTTGTCTAGGACCCTTGTTCCCGCGTTTTTAGTTAACTCAGTGTTTATCGTAACTAACTGTCAGTTCAGTTTTCATTTCAGTACAGTGTGTCCTGTTTTCTAACGGGTTACAAATCACGTTTGAACAATGTTCTCGAAGCCCAGCACGAGTTCTTCAAGTGCTAATAAAACTAATAAGCGTAAGCATGTGACTCTCACTTATACAGCAAAAACTAGAAATAATTAATCGTCTCGAAAAAGGTGAAAACAGAAACTTTATAATGCGTGATTTCAATATTGGTTCTTTAACTATTTATGATAAAAAAAAAAAGAGGAATTTAAGAAGTTTGCTGCTCAAGCTGTTACAGCAAAGAATACGGAATCAAGACACACATTGAAGAAACCTTAATTTGAAATTCTTTATTGTGCCTTGTACACTTGGTTTAGTGCGAAACGATCAGAGGGAAAACCAGTGACTGTGCCTATAATCATCGAAAAAGCAAAACAGTTTCATCGTGATCTAAATATTGAAAGTGCTTGTGTGTTTTCCGATTGTTGGCTTCAGAAATTTAAAATTCCACACGGAATCCGGAAGCTGGATGTGGCTGGAGAGAGCAGGTCAGCCGATGAAAATGGAGCTGAAGAATTTAAGGACACTTTTAGCAGCCTTGTTTTACGGTGGGAATTAACCCGTGGTCAAGTTTACAATGCCGATGAAACCGGCCTTTTATGGCGTTGTTTGCCAACGTCTACTCTGGCAGGTGGGTATGAAAAATCTACTAAGGGATTTTGGAAAAATAAAGACAGATTGATTGTTTTGTTGTGTGCAGACGCTTCTAGCGACCATCTGCTGACACCTGTCGTGATTGATAAATATAAAAAACCTAGAGCTTTAAAAGGAATCGTAAACTTGCCTGTGCATTATGATGCGCAGAGCAATGCATGGCTGACATAATATTTGTTTAAGGACTGGTTTTTCCATCATTTTGTACCAGATGTAAAGGAAAACTTTAAGAAACGTAGAATGCCAGAAGACAGCAGATCAATTTTTTTGCTAGACAACTGTACCGCTCATCCTCCTGCTTCTGATTTGGTTCCTGGCAATATTTTTGCAGTTTACCTACCACCAAATGTCACTCCCTTGATTCAGCCGATGGATCAAGGTGTGATTCAAAATGTCAAGTGTTTCTATAGAAGATCTTTTGTGCAAGGCCTTTTGAACGCTGACTCTGATGTAACAGACTTCCAAAAAACAGTTTAATGTTAAAGATGCAATTTTCGCAATTGCCTTAGTTTGGAATCAGGTGAAAGAAGTGACTCTACAGCTGTGCTGGCGCAAATTTGGCCTAATGATGAAGATGCGGATCAAACTCTTACCGGTGATGGTCAAAATATGGTGCTAGATTTGGAAGAAGCTGTGCCAAACAACCCTTTAAGAGATGTACCCTGTGAGGAAGTTATAGACCGGATTAAAATCGACAAAAGTGTGCCAGTGGTCGAAGAAGTGAGTGTTGCTAACCCACAAGAAGCTCAGGTTTAGGAGGTAGAATCGGATGAAGAAGAAGGAGCCATGGCAGATGAAGCCAAAGTCTCATGGAAACATGCTTCTGATGCATTGCATACATTTATAAAATTTGCCGAATCCAACCAAAGTTACAACTCTGCAGAACTCATAAATTTGTTTATAATCCGTAACGACTTTTTGAAGAAGATATCAGAGTCACGGAAGCAACCTGATATCAGAGACTTTTTTTCAAACAATAACGCTCATGTGTATTAATTTTTATTCTGTGCATTGTAGTGTTTTTTTTTATTTAAATGAATATTCAATTAAATAAATATTCAATGTTTGAATTTAATTTTTTTACTCTTATGTGTTTCTTAAAATACATGTTTTAATCGTTTGCATTTTTATCTAGAGTGATTTATCTTTGGTATTCCCGTTGAAATTATTGACGTTCGATAATTCGGCAAAATCGCTAATTCAGCACGGCCGCGGTCCTAGACGTGCCGGATTAAAGAGCTTCTACTGTAACTGCATTTTATGTAATCCGTCATCTGCAGATATAATAGTACTATTAGTATAGTAAAAAGTATTTTATTATTAACTTTTTAGCGTTTTTCTCACGTCGAATTTAGTTAATTCTTTAATATTAATAATTTTATCATTTTGCCTCGGAGATTATTGTCAATAGAAAATAAATGTTTATTTTTCTGTCAAAAGTCAACGTACCATCTGCAGATACGTAATATTTCCGGTTTGCCCAAAGCAAAGGTTGCGATAATTTTCAAGCATGGACTGTTGGACTACACGTAATACTAGGCTACTAACGCCCTTCAATTAGGGAATTTTTAGATTAGTTTAGGATAAATCTTATGAAAAAACATAAAAAATAGCCTATTGAAATATAATATCATCACAAAATAAATATGACAAGTCAAAGTGATTTATATGCCAGGCGGATGGGGGCCATTGTGAGTGGCATACTTGGAACATGCCTTAATCCGGGCCTGCATGTGTCTCATTTTTGTCCCTTTTTTTTAAGTCAGGAAAGAGTCGAAATGTCCCATATTTTTTTAAATCTGGTCACTCTAAGCTAGGGGATCATGTTGGATACAGTGTATAGATAAATAGTTACTAGAATACCAGCTGGGGGATCAGGTTGGATACAGTGTATAGATAAATAGTTACTAGAATACCAGCTGGGGGATCATGTTGGATACAGTGTATAGATTGATAGTTACAAGAATACCAGGTAGAAGCATGTTGGATACAGTGTATAGATTGATAGTTACAAGAATACCAGGTAGAAGCATGTTGGACACAGTGTATAGCGAGGTAGTTACAAGAATACCAAGTAGAAGCATGTTGGATACAGTGTATAGAGAGATAGTTACAAGAATACCAAGTAGAAGCATGTTGGATACAGTGTATAGATAGTTACAAGAATACCAGGTAGAAGCATGTTGGATACAGTGTATAGATAGATAGTTACAAGAATATCAGGTAGGGGAACATGTTGGTTACAATGTATAGATAGATAGTTACAATAATACCAGGTAGAAGCATGTTGGATACAGTGTATAGAGAGATAGTTACAAGAATACCAGGTAGGGGAACATGTTGGTTACAATGTATAGATTGATAGTTACAAGAATACCAGGTAGAAGCATGTTGGATACAGTGTATAGAGAGATAGTTACAAGAATACCAGGTAGAAGCATGTTGGATACAGTGTATAGATAGATAGTTACAAGAATACCAGGTAGAAGTCATGTTGGATACAGTGTATAGATAGATAGTTACAAGAATATCAGGTAGGGGAACATGTTGGTTACAATGTATAGATAGATAGTTACCAGAACACCAGCTTTGAGATCGGGTTTGCTCTCATTTTAGGGTTCGGATTGGTGTACTTCTTACTGGAGTCCATCTTGTGTTTTCTTATCTATATAGCGTCTGTTGGTTACTATCCTTCCTGTTAACACAACACAATATTCATATATAGGACTCTTCAGTAATGTTTAGCCTACTTTACAGAGAATGTTTAGGTTAATGTAATATGTGATCATACAAATATGCAATACGTCTATCGTAAATAATATCTTAGATTTAAAATACAGGTTTGATAATTTTGTTTCTTGCCCAACAAAGCTAGAGTACTAAAGGCCAATTTTCATAAAACGGGCATTATTTAACAATTACTCTAAAAAAGTTGATACATATACTTTTACGGTCATACGTTAAGTAAAAGGATCTGCAGACAATTTTTTTCTGCGCTTAAGTAAACTATTCTTAATTTAAAATTCTCGCGAGGAACATTATGAGAACCCTAAATACCAAGTTTTAGCCCGATCGGTAAAATTGTTAAGGGAGCCGAAGGGATCGCGAGTTAATTTTACAGTTTTTATAGCATTACATTTTTTTGGCCAAAATAAATCAAATATTTCTCCAGTAGCAATATAGAGTTTAGTTTTCTGCACATGCTAATATCAACAGATCTTAAATATCTATTAAGGGTGTCCTGGAATGTTGTCAAACCTTTTTATGTAAAGAGAAAAAGTTTTGACGAAATTCCAGGACACCCTTGACAAATATTCAAGATCTGTTGATATTAGCATGTGCAGAAAACTAAACTCCATGGAGAAATATTTGATTTATTCCGGCCAAAAAAATTTAATTCTATAAAAACTGTAAAAATACTTGCGCTCCCTTCGGCCGCACCTTAATCAAATATACATTTCCTTAAAGGCGGCTGCCGCAAAGCACCGCAAACACGTGTTATGTCGCTGACGTCAGCTGTCAAGGTCTGTGGCCACGACTACCTTACTACTCAAGAACGCAGTCTAGTCGCAGTGTGATTCTTCAAAGTGTTTCAACTTGATTGATTTGAATATCTTCTAAGTGCATTGGCTTGTTTTCAATTATTGAACATTTTATTACTATACCCCATCTCTAACAGGAAGAAATGCCTGAAAGGTCTTTTTTCCTTCCAAAATCCTACTATCTAGTGGAATTCTGGCAGGTAAAAAGGCCTTTCAGACAACCGTTCCTACCATAAACATGGTATGGTGATATTTTAATTGCTAACGACTTTAGAATGACAAAGCCTTGAAAAGTTCCCTCTTAAAAATTACAGGTATGGGTAATGAGTGTTTTAAAACCCGCGTTGGTGGGCAGGGGGACTGAATGGCAGGCTTATTTAGTCTGGCTTTCCAGTGTCAAGAAGGTCTGGATTCGAATTCCAGCCGGGTGTATTGAAGATATTTTTTTATCCAAAATAGTTTCCCACTATCTCTACACGCAAGTGTGAATACATTCTAAATTCCATACGTCCCTACTTTATCAGCCTAATTAAAATGCGTATAGCTGGCTCGGACGAGTGGGGGGGGGGTTTCAGAATCAAGAGTCGGATATTATATTCCTGGACACGGAAATAAGATCTGTAACCTATGGTTTGGCGTATTAATGCTCTATCACTGATGTATCCAGGTTCGTCTCATAATCAGGGTCATTCATTAGGTAATCTAAGTTTTAAGGCAGAGTCTGTGATGGGCATGTAAAATTGTCAGCAGTTATGCTTCCGACTGTAAAAGCTACCTAAATACCTGCGCTAGGCAGAGAATTCCTACCAAATGGAAATTTTAATGTAAGCCTATTGTTTATTAAAAATTTGTTTGTATTTAATAAATTATAATTGCTTTTTATTTAATTATTTTATTTAAACGTCAACATTGTTTTATGGGTGGGAAGCGTGGGTTCGTCAGGAGAAACAAAAGAGCAAAGTGAGTGAGGTTGGAATGAGTTATCAAAGAAATGTTTGTGGAAAAACTCGTATGGACAGATTCAGTAATGAATGGCTGAAGGAGTGCGGTTTGAAAGGGAATCCAATAGGTCAGTGTGAAAGAAGCGTCTTACGTTGGTTTGGACATGCTGAGAGGATGAGTGTGGATCGAGTGACTAAGCAAATATATGAAGGTAGAGTGTGCGGATAAAAAAAAGGTGAGGTAGGAAACGTAATACTTAACTAAATGTTGTGAATTAATGTGTGAAAAAGATAAACATAGAGTTTTAAGATTAAAAGAGCATGTGTGACTCAATGTATGGAATAAGATGTATCATATCTAGTAAGTTGATTCTTTTTATCTCGGTCTTATTATCGGGTCTATTTGAAACGCATGCAATCGATGTTAATCAATAACGCACCCAGAAATCACTCAAAAGCTACCAAACAAGTAATCCTATGACCGGCTTGTATTCAACTAGATTCAGTCTATTTAAAAGTTAAAACATAGGCCTATATGTTTGTAGCTACTTAATGCAGATATGAGCAAAAATACTTCTAAATTGTTAGACTATCTTAGTGTATAGTTTTGATATTTTTATTTAAGTTTTGTAAAATGATCATAGATCCTCCACCCGCTACTTTTGTATATTATTACATAACTACTAGCAATCAGCATTCATTAAACAAATGAGGTTACGTTTGTCTTAAGAAATTGTTATAACTAGCATCAAGAAATAACAAATGGGACGGTATTTTACATAAGATACTGTCGTATATCGTCACACAAATGAGGTATTCTGGTTACCCTCGACTTTTGTTTATAATCTAACAAAGACGGTCATTAATGAATAATTTAGTCACTTTTAAAATTGAATGAATGGTTTTATTTTAGTTTAAATTAGTTGTGGCAGCTCAAGATCAAACCGGGGATATTTCCATGTGTCCTTGTCCATCCCAGGATCTAACCAAGCAAACCTCGTGGTTTGTTGTCAGTGAAGCAAAGAAGCGTGTCTTGAACTCACCTCTTTGTGTAGCACAACCTTCATCCAGTCACACGCAAGTCTTTCTCATTCACTGACCCCGCTCCTCTCGGCCGTTTGCAATATAAACTTTAGAGATCAGCAGCTAGCAATCTGACGCGCATGCGCTTTAATCCTTGCGCCGGACCGTCTCCATTGGGACGTCATATTGCTAAAAATATTGCACTCCGAGAGGAAAATGGGCATATGTAGCAATAGTGCTGATATTCGTGAGGACATCGGCGCCCATCTAGGTTTAAGGTGGGGATTTAGGGGTCGCAAGAAAAGGCATGTTTACAGTTTTTATGGAAAAACTTCTTTTTGGTCAAAATAAGTCAAATATTGCTTCAGTACAAATGTAGGGATTAATTTTCTTCAAATGGTGACTCAACATGTTTTATTTATTTTATTTTTATTTATTTGAGGTATTTAACGTGGACTTTCTGAACTGACTGATTATATCAGCACATGAAAATTTCTATGAGTGAGAGTGAAAGGGCCTAACCAATTTTATCGCAAAAGATATTTTCACATACCTTCCAGGGTTCTTTTTACATACCACAATCGACATGGGACTGAAGGGTTTACTTACTCTCCGAAGGAAATTGTGCTACGGATTTTTATCGCTCAATAAAAATCCGTCAACACCGACTGGGTTTGAACCCACGGACATCAGGTCCTGAGGTTAGCACTTTACCCCAAAACCACCGAGGTTGATCTCAACGGATCTTTAACATCTTTGAAAAATGTCCTGGAATTTAATGACAACTTTTTCTCTTAATTTAAAAAGTTTGTCATCTAATGCCTCTATGCTCATGAAAAATATATTCAATAATAATTGTGATATCTAGCATGTGAAAAAAATTAAATTATATGTTTGTACTGAAGCAATATTTTATTTATTATGACAAAAAAGAAAGTTTCGCTATAAAAACTGCAGAAACACTATGCCTTTTATCGCAATCCCTACATCCCCACCTTAAATGGCGAAAATAAAGGAAAAGGAATTGAAGGGGGAGAGTCATCTATAAATGTCTTTCGAAGGCATTATGGATGCTGTGTGACTGAATCGTACAAACATTTTAATATAGTCTTTTATTATTTGGAATCAGATTGTCAAGAGTCACGCATCAGGAAACTACCATTGAATGAATTATTTTCTTCGGAAACAAGAATGCAGTATTATTTATTATATAAAACACTCCCGAGATATTAATTTTTGAAGAAATCGGTACAGCTATTTTAAAACAATTTCATATTTAAAAAAAATCTCATTTGCAAACTACTTTACATTTTTTTTCTCATTAAAACAAGCTAAAGGCCGATTCACACAGAACGCTAAGCTAAGCTAAGATTTGCTCTGCTAACTTTTTAGAAAAATAGCGGACTATATATTTAAATTTGTTGGTTCACACGAAAAGCTAAGCTATTCCTTACTACGCCGCGCTATGTGTTTTCTTATTGCTGGCCGGGCAATTTTTCCATCTCCCATCTTGAGCCATCTTACGTTGCGCATGCACATAACGTAGCTTGGGCTCCGTGTTGAACAGACGTTGTGCTGGTTTGGTGAAAATAACTAAAGAAGTGTTCAAGTTTTGTTTTCAGTTTGTTTCAAGTATATTTAAGTAATATTCAATTTAGGTTTTGTCTTAGCACAGCACAGCACAGCACGGATTAGTTTAGCTTAGCTTAGCTTAACATTCTGTGTGTATCAGCCTTTAGACTGCAGTGTTATTCACATTTAAGTAGACTTTTGATATTGGGGGGAAAAAATCAGGCTACTCTCAAATTACTTTTTTCCAGATAGTCTACCCGTATTGAACAAAAATTTTTAATACACTTTCGAAACATTTCAAATTTTCAAAAATTAGTCACCGTCCACCCTTAATTTTAGATCTAGAATTAAAACAATGATTACAACTCTAGGTATAAGCATATGCCATCTACATTTCAACTTCAAACTGAATCCCTCAAAAAGTTTCTGCATTTGCCCCGGATAGCATCAGACAAAGGGACACATAGTGTAAATCCCACATCTTTTAAGTTTTATGAATAAAATACGTCAAGATATACAATAATAATAATAATAATAATAATAATAATAATAATAATACTTCTTAGGACTTTTTCACGATTATCATATTTGTTCTATATGAGAAAGTAGATATTGTAGTTGTGAAGAAAATAGATCCCCTTGCTCTATAGCTTCCTTGGAAAGTGTTTGAGGAGGGGGCGTGACTCTAGTATTTTGTCTACGCATAACAGCAATCATATGTAAATATGTGTCCCAGAGCTTGTTTATTGTTACCCTTTTCCTTTCTCCAATCAATACTTGTTTATTACTAACATCTTTCTAGCAGTAATCAATATTTGGTTAGTGCTACTCCATTCCCCCCAACAATACTAGAATCGTGTTAATTATGTTTATGTTCCTCATAAAAAAAACTTGTCTTAGTTCTAGTCATATTCCTCCCAACAATAATAGGTTCGTGTTAAATATTCTAGTCATATTACTCACAATAATGCTAGAATTGCGCTAATTCTATACATACTCCTCCTAAAAATAATAGAACCGTGCTAATTCTAGTCATGTTCCTCCCATAAACACTATACTCGTAATCAAACCTCCTCCCAACAATATTTGGTTCGTGCTAATTCTAGTCATATTCCTCCCAACAGTACTTGATTCGTGCTAATTCTAGTCATACTCCTCCCAACAATATTTGATTCGTGCTAATTCTTCTCATATTACTCACAATAATACTTGATTCATGCTAATTCTAGTCATACTCCTCTCAACAATATTTGATTCGTGCTAATTCTTCTCATATTACTCCCAACAATACTTGATTCGTGCTAATTCTAGTCATACTCCTCCCAACAATATTTGATTCGTGCTAATTCTTCTCATGTTACTCCCAACAATACTTGATTCGTGCTAATTCTAGTCATACTCCTCCCAACAATACTTGATTCGTGCTAATTCTAGCCATACTCCTCTCAACAATATTTGATTCGTGCTAATTCTTCTCATATTTCTCCCAACAATACTAGACTTGAGCTGAAATATTTCTGCTTAACACGCGAATTTTAACTTCATGCACAGTATTAGTTGTTCTGACGCCTACAATCTTTTTGCAGTTAAATTTTTTTAGAGGACTGAGGGGGTGGTGTCTCAATAATTCCAAGAAGAGCAGCCCAAGAAGCCGAAAAATAAGAGCTTTAATAAAACATAGTATTATGCTGCTATCAGTTCCTGATAACGTGCTGGGTGATTTAAGTAAAGTGATAAAGACGAGGATAATGTAAACTTATGAAATCAATATTGGCTAGCAGGAATTCCCAACCTTTTTTCACTTCATGGCACAATTAGCTGAAGACAATATTATCTTTGTGGCACACTAGTATAAAAACTGTAATATAGTACCATTTTCTATTAAATTGAGATAAAATTATTGGGCCTAGTTTTGTAATTCAATTGATACTGTTGATTATAAAAATCATACATTTCTATTTTAAACTAATCTATTAATGTGACACTTGGAATAAAAAAATCTGCACTATTTAAAACTTAATAAAATAATGCAAATAATGCTATAGCTTAGCTATAATTTACAACACTCTATGATAAACATAGTCGACTATCTAAATTGTCAATAATCAGGACAAAGTTATTTGATTACAATTATTATTTCAACCAAATTTATAGTAATTTAAAGTTCCCTTCCGTGGGCCATTGTAGGCCCTGCTAGCATAGGTGCTACACTACTGGATGTTTCATACAAATATTGTCAATCAGGGTCGAATTTGTGAAAGTGTGACTCTTAAATTCAGCTTCAACGTTAGAAAGACAGAAAGACGAATCCTGACACTTTTATGTTATTCAATGCCCAGAATGTCTTCCCATACACGTACAGGGACGGCCAGACTGGGCGAGCGAGCGACTAAAATATAAAATAGAACACATTGGTTGTAATGAGAGGTGGCCAGACTGGAGCGAGCGAACGAGCGCGCGCGCTTGAAAGATAGAACTGGTTCTATTTTTCAAGCGAGCACGCTCGACCCAGTACAGTCTAGTTTACAGGCGCTAGGCAATATTATTGTATGTTGGTTCATTGAGTGCTAGGAAAACTTCTCATTTTGACATTTTTATTATTATCGATAGGTTTAGTACACTTGCTACAACGACCTAATTTAATTGGTAAGATCATAAACCATACCTATATGTATTTATATATGTGCATATATATATATATATGCAATACTGATATGTTAAAATACTTCAATATCATCAAAGTAGGCCTTTACAAAAAAGAATCACCATTAGCGTGGAAAGAGGAGGAGAAAACCACAACAATAAATCACTTCTCAAAAACCATCCTCATTTCACTAAGACAAGATTCGTAGCCTCCTTGTCAACAACTATAGAGAGCTATCTGCTAATTAAGTGCTCGCTCGCCAGTTTGGCCACCCAGTCGCTTGCGCGCTCGCTCGCACGCTTGTCAGTCTGGCCGAACCCTAAGACGTTGATAAAGGTAGCAATAACGCAATAGCTTTTTATTTATTGATAGGTATTGTTCTGCTATGGTTCATCAGAACGAACCCGTACGATCGATTCGCTTCGCCCTCAATGATTTAGTTGCTTTCCACTCAAGTCAGGTCCAAATCATCAACTTTGTCAATAAAATCAAAAGGTATCAAAATCCAGTCTAGGTTTATTGTTGACAGGAGTGACAGCTATAGGTAATAGTTATAAATTGTTACTTCTGGGCTCACAATACGCACGACAATTAGTTTTTTCAGCTCATCAGCTTATTTTACTGTAGTAATATTGTGCAGTGAAGGAAAGTTTTAAAAATCCCCTTTTAAAATAGTATTACTTCCAATAAATCAAATGAGTTTCCTATGGTATTCTTTAAACATGTTTGTCGAGGTAATTATAATTCTCTTAGCGTCTTTACATGAACATGTTTGGTTTGTTCAATTAATTATATATATATAATTAATTGAACATGTTTGGTTTGTTCAATTAATTATATATATATAATTAATTGAATAATAATAAATAATAATAATTAATTGAAAGTTGGTGTTTTAAACCGCATATATATGCAGTAAATGAAGGTGTGATCCACCTCCTCAAAAATGCATTTAACTCTTACTTCAGCTCAATAACTCGATTTAAAACTTAGCTTCTAGATAACCACCTCACTTTTAGGTGGAAAGGTGGGTGTGGGTTTTTATTTATAGAACCCATGGCAAAGCCCCTTGAAAGGTGAGAATTTACAACACTCACCATATTAACAGTGTCTTCGAGGGCTCTACACAGAAACAAATCCTTAATATTTCCTCAACTTAGATGGTGCTCGGTATGTATATAGTGTATAGCAGTCACACCATGATAAATCGGAATCTGCTGAGTAAGAACTAAGTTTTTTTTTAATTTGTCACTTGCAATCATTGTGATCTTCAGTTCCAAGATTTAAAAAAAAATGCTCAAAAATATTTGTCTCATCGACAAAGCGACCAAATCCAAGTAACTGATTTTCCTTGTCTTCTCTATCCATGTCCTTTTCTACTTGCATAGCAAATTGCTTGTTTATTTTAAATTTCTTAACAACATTTTGATCGATGTCCTCAGACATTTCAGTACTACACCAGCCTATCATATTATTGCACAAAGTTACTTTTAAAATTTGATCTTATTCTCCTTATCCAAGCATGGTTTCAACAATGATCTGACAAGCTGCCCCAATTCAATTTTCGCCAATTACGTGTGATTTAATTTATTTTGCTATTAATTTAGCAACTTTAAATCACGCCTCAAGTGCACTATCTGAAACTTAAAACTATTTTTTTTATATATTTTAGTTGCAGCTTGTGTTGTAATTTTAAAAGGCGTTCAAAATATAATAATGGTTTTTTGGGATTCCCCGAGATATTTGGTGATTAGATGCCACTTCATTTTGCCCGGGATCCTTTGATTCATTGCTCAGGCGCTCTCCACAAAAGATACAGATAGAGAATGATCTGTCACAATCTTAATTCTAAGTGAAACCGAAAGCCAAATAGTTATAATTTCGTCCCACTGTGGAAGGCTTAAAACTGGAAGTAGTAGTAGATTTATCACGGTATGATTGTTATTTTTTTTATCACTCACACTTGGTTTTACAGTTTTCACTTCAATATCCATACTAACGATACTGAAGGAACTTACACTAGTGTAAAGTCCAACATCACTGACTTTTTAAATTCAGTTTTCTGCTTCTTAATTAAATGGTTGATAAACAATCACACAGCTTTTAACAAGTGAAGATAAAAAGCCTTTTTACTAACACAGGTAAACAAGTCACGCGTAACAACAGCAATGACAGGTTAAAAGCTCCGTATAGTGGCAGGCGGGATGTGGACGTGCATTGCGTCTGCGTTAAGCACAACTACTGAAGACATCCACAAATTAATTAATTGATGGCGGACTGACGTCAACAATTTGTAAGTCTAACTAAACAACAACAGCGTTGGGAACCACCGGGTTAGACCAATCAGGACAAGATATAACGAGCTACACACTAATATTACACAGCATTGTAAAATTAATACTGTACTCTGAACTCGTTTTATTATAAAGACACGATATAGATTAAGATTTCCCGTGACATTTTCAAATTGAAAATCTTCCGATAAATTGTCGAAAATATTTTTTGGTATTTTTTTTACCTTCTCTCAACCCTCGGGTGGAGAAAGTTGTGATCGTAAAAAAAAAATCGAATTTGAAAATTGTATGAATGTCTACGTTCCATGACCCCCTGGACCAGTAAAAGTTGCTAGTGGGCCTAGTAGCACCCTCTTTGCTCACCACACCTCCATGACCCTTTCAGCACTGTAACTATCCTTGTCTAACTTAAAAGTGTAACTTCCATTCTTGACTACAATAAACCACTCTCTACAACCGAACGTACGAGTCGACTTGTGATTGGTCCACGCCGTAACTCCCCAATCCGTCCCATGTTTATGTCACAGGAGGTTCACCTTTAAAGTTATTAATTTACACTGTTTTAACCAAATAAATTCCTATGATTTATTAAAAAAAAATTGTCCACATATTTAAATGGAACTAATACAATTGGTGTATTCCAAGTTTTGAAGTTTACACTTGAGCTTAATTTTTCCTGAGAACGTCAAAACTAGAAACATCTAATTAGCATCATCATCACCATGAACTTTTTCCAGCCTTTGGCCACGTCTGTTTAGTAAAATGCCTCAATCTCCCTCTGTACTTTCCACCATTATTCCTCCTGCACTTTCTTCCACTCTTCTCCTCTCACTTGCACACTTGCTGCTATCTGGTCTTCCCATCTCTATCTCAGTATCCCTTGCGGTCTCTTCCTTACATACTTCATATACATTAATCTTCTTGGAATCCTTTCCCTTTCCACCCTCCTTACCAGTAGCGTCTCGTGACCAAAATTCTTAGGCAAGCTTGAAAGGGGTGCCCCCAAGCTTAAAAGGGGAGGTCCTGGAATATTTTTTTTTACAATTTTTATGCTTCAAGAAGCTATTTGGAGGTTTTTTTTATGATGGTTATTGCTTTGTTAGTCCTTCTATTCTGTGATTTACATTATTGTGTTATTACTTACTATAGACATATACTTCTAAACTTTCGTTTGTTAGCTTTCACTGGTACTTCAAAACAAAAGCACCTGCTACAATAAACTCCACAAAACTCTAAAGCCCAGTACACACGACACAACTTCTTGTACAAAAAGCTGTGCAAGAAATTGTACAATATCTTTGTCACATGGATTGCATACAAATCTTAGCCAGTGACTGATCACACAGCATTTGTGAATGCATACACTATTTGAAAAAAACATGGCATTTTTGTCCTTTTTATGGAAAAAATAATAATTGAATGATTTGGAAAGTATTGGTATTTAATGTAAATAATTTCTTAATCATTCCTAAATATTATGAAACTTTTTTCGATTTTTTAATATATTTCCAAACAGTTGAAAGACTTTGTGTTTGGGGTTTAACCCTCTTTAATTATAATTATTTGTTTGTTTTCAAGCATTTAGCTGTTTTTCTTACAATCACTCTTTAAAAAAAAGTAGGCCTAACTGTCTANAAGTTAAAAACCTTTATATTTGGGGTTTAACCTCCTTCAATTATAATTAATTGTTTGTTTTCAAGCATTTAGCTGTTTTTCTTACAATCACTCTTTAAAAAAAAAGTAGGCCTAACTGTCTAGCAGACGAAGTTTTCGTGTTTAATACTCAAAAGATGTACACGAAAAATGACTGATATGGGATGCATTCTATTTCCTGAAATTGTACACAAAAGTTGTGCAAAGCAGATCTTGTACAAGTTTCGTGTTCACACGACGCCATCTTCAGGCTGCAACTTATTGTACAACTTTATGTACAAGAAGTTGTGTCGTGTGTACCGGGCTTAAAGATGTGTAGGCATCCCTATAAGTTTTGAAAGGCGAAGAAAGGGGTAGTGGCTTCGGTTCTAGTCGTCACCTTTCGGGCAAGAGAAGTCGTAGCTCGGCTGCTTGCATTTTTACCTGATCATCCTAATCTCTTCTCCTTCTCTCCCCTCCGAAATCTATGACGTCACAAATAAGAACTGTAATAGCTAGAGCAATGGGCTGAAAGTCTGACAAATACCAACTTTCAACCACCATTAGATGGACTAGTGCATGTCTTGCATGCATGTTACGGTCACTGCCATGTACGGGATTTTTTTTCAAACCCACTGATGCGTGAATTACTTTTAAGTGATTACAAGGAGAATATGTTTACAAACATTAAATAAAATAATTGCATATCTTCAATCAAAGGCAAGCAGTGCTTGCCTTGCTTGCCCTGACGCGACGCCACTGCTTCCTTACATGTCCATACCATCTCATCCTAGCTTCCTCTACTATCCCATGTACCCTCCTGTACCCCAACTCTTGACCTTACATCTTCATTCCTAATCCTATATCTTAACATTATTTAATGAGGGTGACCTGGTGGTCTAGGGGTAAGGTGTCTGACTTCTCTGCTGAGGTCCGGGGTTCAATCCTCGGTCCCAGTACAGATTTATCTGATTGCCAAACCCTTCCTTCACCTCTGACAAGACGTGTATTAATCACAACTTGTGAATGTGAGGAATGCCAGGCCTCCACCGTGGTTCGGATTCCACGTTAAACTGTAAGTCCTCCATTTCATCTCACAATCACCCTACCATTACACATTAGTGTAAGTGCGTACAACCCGAACGGGTAGTAAGACGCGGTGCTAATAATAATACATTATCTAATGAGTTACAATAAAGCAACAACAGCAATTCCAATTCTCTTCTCGAACTGGCGTACCGACAAAAGCGTTTGGTGGCCACTAACTTTGGGCTTATCCAACCAAAGCCGGTACGAAAGCATCCTCTTTTCCTGTGATTCAATGATGGAATGAATGGTATGGTAGACCGCACAGACTTTCTCGCTCCTTTGCGTAAGAAAATGATACGTTTACTCAAAAGGCGTAAGACAAGTGCAATTAAATAATATACTTCACCAAAGAGAATAAATTAAATACAGTAATAAACACTTTAACAGAAACTCACTAAGGGAAAAGTAACATCTCTGTTCAACAAAGAGAATAGCTGCCCAGACCTAAATTTAAAATTTATATATTTTCCAATATCTAAGAAAATATTGATGTTATAAAAAATATATTTCAGATAAAAGTATGTTATATTTAATATTACTAAAACTTTTCACTGATAAGTTACTTCATGTCTCACTCAAATAATTGTTGAGATATGATCAAAATTGTAAAGTTACGCATGTGTAAAGTACCCTCTAAGTCATTTAGATGGAGAATTGAGAGTTGCCATTTTGTTTTAAATGTGAAATACTGCTTGGATACAAAATTTAATCAAAATCACTAAGGCCAATTTTGATAAAATCGATTTTTTTTTTCTTTTTTCATACTCGATTAAACCACCCTTAATAATTTTTGGGTGATATATATAATTTCAAAAGTCACTTTGATCGCTTCTGCAAGCGGAAGTGAATATCTCCGGTTACCATCCTGGATAGGTGGAAGGCACAGTCCCCAGTGCTGGTCCAACCAGTGTATACTGGAAGGGGAGGAGGAGTTAATTCTCGCCTCCACGGGTATCCGGCCTGAACTGGATCATCCCACCCTTCTGGGTTGGGGGTTGGAGCTTTTTAGATACCTACCTAGAAACTGCCCTGGTCCTCGATGTCCAAAGGTGCTGTTCCAGCCATTGCCAGCTTTAGCGGACTAGCATGTACGTATAGTAGTAGTCCCTTTGAGGAGCCTTATGAACAACCAGGATACCAAGCCTTAACCCGTTCGGTAAATTGTTTTGGCCCACAAGTAAAGTCGAAGAAAATTCCAAGTCTAGTCTATCAGATGCCTTGCTAGAACATCAGTCTTTTGATTCATTCTTACACAGAGCTATCACACACCGGAAGGAAATACAATGTTCTACATCCACTGCCTTCTGTGGTGACGATTTTGCTCGTAAAGTTAAAAACAAACTGATCATAAACGAACAAAAATTGGTTAAAATGGTAAAAATAATAATACGGTTTTCAATATAAAAGAACGAATCTATTCATTGGAACAGATCAAGAATCATAATACTAAAAGAAAGATATAAAAAAAAAAAGAAGTTGGGACTATGGCAGTCGAACGATGAAAAGAGTGCGGGAAGAACTAACCAGGAATATTTTAATTCTACTGGTAATTTCTAAAAGGTGAGTGTGGGTTTATAAATATATAATTTCATAGGACTTTCATTTGGATATGTTATAGTGTACAGATTATATTACATGAGTAGTTGGCCTATCAAAATCTAGATAATCAAGGTTCGCCATATTTTGTCGCGAAAACAAAGCAATATCAAAAGCTGTGTTGTCTCGATATTTCTTGCGCGCCAGTCCATCTTGGGGAAATATCGTACGATAAGACAAGTACAGCCGAATCCTGCTCGGGACCAGACTTCTGCCATTCTGCGACTGACTTTAATGCGTCATTTCTTCAAATTGAGCCATTCCTTTGTCCTAGCAAGCACGTGTCTTCTACTTTACTTGTAAGGGGACGGCCAGACTGGGCGAGCGAGTGAGCGACTAAAATATAAAATAGAACTTAGCTTCTGCTCCCACGTCACAACAACTGTTTCCTCACACTCGTTTAGCCGCGATTATTTAACAAATGTTGAACGTTATCCCCACTCGCTAGGTTGTAATGGTAGCTTCTGGGCTTATAAGCATGCGTGCACCAGTAAAAACAGTACCAACATTGCATTTTTTACATAGAAATATATTTATCTTACAGATAGCATAAAACGCGTAAAATATTAAAGTGGCTGATAACCTTTAACTGGTTGCTAACTTTAACCTTTCGATAGCAATATTTAGCTCGTAGCCATAAGACCGGCCCTTATTGTATGTTGGTTCATTAATTGCTAGGAAAACTTCTCATTTTGACATTTTTATTACTATCGATAGATCTAGCACACTTGCTACTAACGGCCTAATTTAATTGGTAAGATCACAAACCATACCTATATGTATATATAAATATATGTATAAAACTGATATGTTAAAATAATTCAATATTATCAAAGTAGGCCTTTACGAATAAGAATTGCCATTAGCATGGAGAGAAGATGAGAAAACCACAACAATAAATCACTTGTCAAAAACCACCCTCAGTTCACTGAGCCAAGATTCGTAGCCTCCTCGTCAACAACTTAGCCTCCTCGTCAACAACTATTGAGAGCTATCTGCTAATCACATGCTCGCTCGCTCACTCACACGCTTGTCAGTCTGGCCGAACACTAAGCCTACTTCAGCCGTACTTGGCATCGTTCTTGCATACGGCCCCATGTGTCCACAGCTACCAGAGGAATCCTCTCTGCTTCCCCGCGCCATCTTGGTCACAGGTTCCCCTTCGGTGATTCTCTCGTCACCTCGACCAAACAGGGAGTTGTGCCCTCTCTCAAAGACTCAAAGAGGGATTTAGCTAATGCTTCGCTAGCGATTATAAAATGGATTTAGTGTTCAGCGCTTTCCCCAGGTCTCCGCCGATTTATGTTAGTTTACCAGTAATATAATATATAAACCCCTCCTCGGTAGCTTGTTGCATTTTCCGTCTAAAATTACAAAAGTGGTAGATATTACTTAAATTGGGATCGTTAATCTAAAATACTAAGTTGAGACCATTACAAAACTACATTAATTGGATTGTGGAATCACAACACTTTATTTGATTGCGATTTGAAGTTTTCTCACAACATACTGCTATTTGTATTTTGAAACTACTATAGCACATTGATTGTATTTTGAAGTTATTCCATTTAATTGATTGGCGTTTAAAGTTATATCATCACCATGATTTGATCATATTATTATAGCATTACATTCAGGGGCAGATTTACACATAGGCCTAATAGGCACGTGCCTATGGCGGCAGATTTTAGGGGCGGCAAATTTTGAATAACGGAAAGAAAATACTTTTTATTTTCTGCCAGTTAAAATAATTGTATGGCTTCATCGTGTGATTGTTGTGGTTTGCTGTATCTGCGTACCAACGTGGCAGAGTATCGCCTTAATTCACTGACAATCGTCTTAATTGAAGGTCAATTATTGGATAAAAGGGATTTGTCTGGCATCATTGACCAGTTCGCTCAGCAGAAATAAAAGCGAATGATATTATCGACTATTTTTATTATTGTGTACATGCTAATATTTAATTTGTAGTAAAATTCTTTACAGTCTACTAATGCAAACTTTATAATGATAAATGAAATAATATTTGAATCTGTGTGTTGTGATGGTGTAAGAGTATTTATTAATTTTTTAAAATTCTTTTCTTAGATTCCTACTACTTTTAAAACCTCACTATAATTAATAATAAAATAATACAAACGCTTTGTATGTTATTTCACAGATAGCACTTAAGTATATGGTGTATTTGTGTCGGTGTATGAGGAGTGGTAGGGGGTAAACGGGGATTTAGAACGTTATAAATTAAGGTAGGAAAAGTGGCCGGAAAATTATCTAGTGCCTATGGACGGCAGAGTCGTAAATCCACCACTGATTACATTGATTGTTTTCAGTGGTTAGAGAATTAGAATGATTGGATTTTGAAGAGACAGCATTACATTTATTATTTTCAGGTGTTACAGTTTTACAAAGATTGGCTTTGGAAGTTACAGCAATACATTGATTTGAAGTTGGATTATTTCAATCTGATTCCCAAGTCTAGTAATGCAACAGTTCACGCTGTAAATTATACAACACCCTCAATTTGTGTTTTAAAGTGTGATTGCTGGCTTTTAAAAACTGTGCTCTAGGCAGGAAATTAGATGCTATTTAGTAGAACATCAAGAAAAGTACTGTAAAAATAATAAGAGGAACCATTTATTACTGTACAAATAACACTTTTCGTAAATATAAACCTTCATCACAAAACATTGGCAGACATTTTATGTGAGTAAGAGTCATCTTCTTGAATTTTGTGTTTTAGCATTAGAAATAAGCTAACAATTTAAAATTGCTCAATTTATAATATTATTTATATAAAATTTAATAACTTAATTTTTTCATCAAATGTTCTCGTGCACAGTGGTAGTGTACCATAGTTTTTTTTTAAAAAGATAATAGATAAAACCTTAGAGCACGATAAAAGATCAGTTTTTGTTATGACATCTCTATTCTTTTGTGTTACAGCTCCATCTTTCTTAAATTCTGTTTACTCTCAAGGTGTCTGCAAGGTTTGGATCTTCTAGAGCCTGGATCATCATCGTATAGAACTGAGTTGTAATATTATAGGGCTGAGTTGTCGTATTATAGAGTTAAGTTGTCATCTTCTAGAGATGAGTTGCCTCTTCATGATTTCCAGACAAAAAGGCCTGAAACATAAAAAGAAATTCTTCATTTTGGTTTGTGGTTTCTTTATCACATATTGGATATTCCGTTCCAACAAAAATGTAAAATTCTTAGTACCATGCTGCACTAACTTTTATTAATTCCAAAATTAGGAATTAAATCACCTACTCAAAGTTTTACAAATACAAACAACTTAGTTAGAACTCACAACTTGCGCCACTCGAAGAAATGCAAGCAATGAATCCCATAGAACTCACAACTTGTGTCACTCAAAATGCAATTACCCTCACAACTATTTGGGCCAATAGATGAAATGCAAGCACTCACCACCCACAGAAATAACTTGTACCACGTGAGAAAATATAAGAACTGTTTACACACAGAACTTACAACTTGTGTCATGTGAAATGCAAGTAGGTAATAAATAATCTCAAATCTCACTATTTGTGCCATTTAATGAAATGAAAGCATTGATTGCCCTACAACTTATTGTGCCACTTGATATAATGCAAGTGCTGATTATCCACAGAACTCACTACGTGTGCCTCTCGACGAAATGCAAGAACTTATTACCCTCAAAACTCACCAATCTCGCCACTTGATGAAGCTGCTCAGCAGTTGGGGAACCTGTTTCTCTCACCATTTTGTAGAAGTGACCGTCAGGATTCTGGAGCAAGAGATGGGGGTGATCGAATTCCTGGAAAGAATCATGCGACACATTGTCAAAATATTTTCTTAGTAGGTTTGGATCATACTGTACAAATAGTGCTTTGTTACATAACTAAGCCATATACAGTTTATGGCGATGGAAGATGAAAAGTTGTTGGAAATAGTTGTAAAAACATCCTTCCTTTTCTGATTATCTCAATTTACAAGGATCAATCCGTAAAGGATAATGCGTGGAAAAAAGTAGCAGATCACTTAGGGAGATCGGGTAAGGAAAGACAGAACATATATTAAAACACATGTTTATAACGTTTAAAAGGTTAAAAATAATTATGTATACATTATTAAACAGTATAACATTAATAGAATATTAACAATGTTGTGTTTCTAATTATTTATATGTAATTTTAGCAATCAAAATATGTGTAAACTGCGGAGGATTTATTCTCCTGACATAATTAGTTTGCCGTACAGTTTTACTTTCAGAACGGTTGAAATATTCCATACATTTATTTCTCTATTGACTTTGAAAAAGCCACCAGCTCTGGCAAGTAGCATGACATTTTTAAATGGTGGTGTGTCACATGTATTTAATTCATAATATGGTTTATTTAGAATATCTAGATATGCATTTCTAAGAAGGTTGTGTATACAACATGCTACGATGATTAAGACTTCGGGTTCAAAGCAATCGGGGTGTAAGAAATCTAAAATGTCTGGCTTAGCAAAGCAAATGAATTTTCTGAATCTACTTGCTCTGGAGAGATGACTTTTCGTTGGTCAGTACTTGTTACAGGTTAGGGGAAAATGTTTCATCACATACTTTTGTAACCTTAATGCTTCATCAGCTGTGAAAATATAGGGTAGGCCCTTAGGCAGAGATGGGAAACTTATAAGAAGGGGAGGACTTATTCCCAATTATGACTTCTCTTCCAATGTTATATTTTTCATAAATGCCACTGTCCCGTTTCTTTCCAAAAGAGCCAACATCAATGAAAATAAAGTTGTTGATGTTGGCATCAACAACAGCAAGAGTAATAAATCCTTGTAGTTGAAGAAAAACGAATCAGCAAGATTTGGACATTGAATCTATACATGTTTTTCACTCCACCCATGGCTCCAAAATAATTGGAAAAAATACCACCATTTTTCAAACTCCTCAGCTTCAATCATATAGTGTAAATAGTGCAAAAAATAGTGTTAAAAATATGGAGAAACATCAGGAATACGTGCAATAGACGAAAAAAGAAAGGGAAGGGCACCCGGTTCTTCTGCGTCCAGCAAGACACAGAAATGGGCATGTACCAAAACGATATCATGCCTTGATGGAGTGGAACACAAGCTCCTGTAAGTACTTAAAATATTATCAAATTTAAGCATGAAGATATTAGCTAACCTACCAATATCGCCATGTGACATGTTCACACACGATCTAGTATTACACGTTTATGTTGTTTTTTGTTTAGTAAACAATAAATTATCGACAATTTAAAGTTATCTGCCTCTTAATAGTACTAATCTTCTAAAGTGTGATATGTATTTTTTTAAACATTAAAACTTATATTTATATTGCACTGAAGTTTTTTCTTATAAAATTTAGGGAATGAAGTTCTTACAAAAAGATCCAATAAAAATCCCGAAAACATCTCAAATCAGATGTTAAAAATTATAAAGATATGAATAATTTATTTATTTACTGTAATTTTGACAAATTGGTCATTTCTAGTGTTATCAACCGAGATTTTGTAGGAAAGTGGACCTGGCTTTAAAAATTTAATTTTGTATTCAATTTTCAGAAGCTTATCAAATATCAGTAACAACAATATTGTTGACAGTAGTCACACACATTATAGGTATATTTTAGAGCTGGGCCGATCAGCTATTTTACCGATTAGTCCGATGCCGATCATTTGTTGCCGATTAGGCCGATCACCGATGCCGATTATTTTTGTTTTCAATTTTAATAAGTGTATAAAGTAAAATGACTCTTAAAGCAAAAAAAAAGTTACTTTTACTAGTTTTATAATGTCCAATATAGTTTTGTTTTAATAACATTTAAATAGAAGCTTTTAAAGTGTAAAGGTTGTTTAATTATTATTTTATATTGTTATTGTTAGGACAAATGAACCTATCATTAAACAAAAACAAATCACATTAATAAATAGCAAATATACCGGTACATGTTAGATAATTACAATATGATTTCACATTTATAATTAAATAGGCCTACTGACCCTTTCATTAGACAAAGACAGATCATAATCAGCAAATTTAAATTTAATTTTAATGATAAAAAATAATCAAGGCACACATATTTTTGCACACAAGGAGAATAGGCTTACATCTATTTTGTTTTTAGATGAAATAGGAATTTTTACATCCAATGTCTATTAAAATATGGCTTCAATATTAAACAATTTTTAACAATCGTAATATTTTTGTGAATTGTGATTTAGATATATCATAACATAGGTTTTTGTGATTCTACAAAGCATTCCATCATAATTTAACTACTAAATATTAATATCGTATAGAAATAAGTGGTTTCTTAAAAAAAAGTATAATAAAAAGGCATCACCATTTTTAAACAGTAATCCGATCTTTTTTATAACAATTTAAATAATCTTAATGAAAAATTACATTGTTTTAACTACATTTAAATAAAAACTACCCTTAGAAAATCGAATAAACGGTGAACGGGTCAAAATGGAACGGATCATTGAACTGAACCAGACACAATGAATCGTTCATTTAAACGAACGATTTTGCCCATCTCTACTTCAATATGATAAAATAAATAATAAATAACATAATGTGCAACAAAAGTTATTTTTCGTGGTTTTTTTTAAGAAATACTTTAAAACTTATTTTAATTTACTTTTAACTATTAAAGAAAATGTAAAATTTAAATATTAATATATATTAATTAAATTCATATTGAGATATGAGCGAAACAAATTCCCTGCCAGTGGAAAGTTTTGTACTTGCATTAAAAGAAAAACAGTTTCCATTTAAAACAAAATGTGCGCATGTGCGAGATTATTACGTCCGATGTTTCAATTTTTGGGCATCTTTAACAAATCGAAATAAAACAACACCAATCTGCTTACATTTTATTTTATGATTATTAGATTTGTTACTTGTGAGTATTTTTTATTTCTAATAACGTGCATAAATCGGAAAAAGACCTATGGTAAATATATTTATTTTGATATATTTTGTTTGGAATGTTGGATGTGCTGTTTATTTCAAACCTAAGTCGCTAAGAACAAGCTAATTATTCAAAGATCACATACGAGAGAGCAGAGATAAAATATTTTAATAATCGGCATCGGCCCAGCCCTAGTATATTTATGTTTGAACAGATTATTCAGGCAATGTGACCCAGAACATATTAAAGCAAAATACATCCTCCGCAGCTATTCAGATCAATAAATCAAATAATATAAATTTTACTCTGGTGGAATTCACAACCAAATTCAGGATTCTCTCATCCAACTTCAAATCACTAGAAATTAAATGAGAAAATTACAAAATTGGTGGCGGAAAAAAGCACTGAACAGAGTGAATGTTTGAAAGTTATGTTTCAAAGACAAGATTCTGTTGATTTTTTTTAAAGTGTGGATATATAGGCCTATATCAAACAATTAAAATCATAGTTCATTAATGAGGCAATTGGTCTTAGAAATGGAAATCCGCACTGCTATTCCCCTATTTTCACCTCCTGTTGCAATTGAGCTTTAATGCAGTAAGGCTACACCGACTGACCAGAGGTGTGATAGTAATATTGTTGATAACTACAATAATGAAATTAACATACTTCTATTTGACAGTATGAAGGCAATAACAATTTTTAAAATATTTAAAAAAAACTGTAAATTTGGTAGCATGCAATAATAAAGTTAGGCTTGTTAAGAAATCAACTGGCCATTTCAACTTATCTCAATATAATGGATAATTATTCACCAGGAGTTATTGGCTGCTAAACTCTATTGCAATAACCACTTTTTATATAATATTTTATCAAATCAAGTATACAGTTAAACTAAAAAATGTTGAGTCTGAAAAACTCTTAGAATTTTATTTTGTCTTGCAGCAAGTGTCGATTTAATAATGTTGTGATAAAGACCTCTTCTCGTCCTCCTTTCAAAATGGTATGCACACCAGTATTTCCTTCATTGTAGTATTTCATCATCCTCAGTGCCGTCTAGTAGCAAATAAGCAACCGAAGCGTGCAAGAAAAGAAACATAGCATAGTGGGTCGCATGAGAAGACCGCTTCAGGGGCAGCCATATCTAAGGGAATGCACAGCCTCTTCTTGACTTTCGCAGTATAGCATGTGTCTAGTTGTTTAAAGATGGCTGCCTTCTTTATAGACTATTGTGGTTGTCCAAAGAATTTTGTGCCAAATAATCAGTTAAATGAATAAACACTTATCTTAAACTTGGAATTCTAGTTTTTTTTTTAATTACGGTAATCACACTTTTTGATACATTCTTTCGTATAGTTAAAAAAAATAGAGTTTGCACATTTGAGCATAATAATGTAAGCGAAATCAAAGTTAGCTTGTTTGCCTTTCCGCTAACCATTGTAACATTCCAATTTTATAGCGAAAAACGATAGTGAGCATAAAATTGAAATTACAAAAAATACAGAATGGTGAAGTAAATCTACAACACCTAAATTAATTTTGTTCTGAGTTTTTAAAACTAATATTAAAACTTATTTGTGTGTGAAAAAAAGCTTGATTGTTTATTGTTTCTAGTTACTCATAGCAATTATAATAATTAATTCAAATTTCTGGTAATTCCCGCCAATTACCATTATATTTACTACACACTACTTATCATTAATACAAGATACTAAATTAAAATTATTCATCATTACTCCTAATTTGTTGTTAATTATCTCTGGTTTATCTTACATTATGTTAACACCATGATGCCTGCAATTATGATTAGAACTATATCAGAACATGAAGTATATTCATAATAATACACTCACCACCATATTTCCTGCGTCCATGACCAGAACTTGGTCAGAACATAAAGTATGTATAAAATAATACACCCACCATCATTTTCCCTGCGTCCATGACTAGAACTTTGTCAGAGTCCATGATTGTGTTCAGTCTGTGGGCGATTGTTAGGACAGTGCAGTCGGCAAACTTCCTCCTGATGGTTCCTTGGATCAACGCGTCAGTTCTGAAATATATAATTTCTTAAGTTTATATAGTTTTGTTATTGGCTCACTATCTCATTTTACGTGCATTTCTAAACTAATAGTTTGATTATAACATTTATATCCCATGTATGCACAGTTTATAATCAGCAAACCATATACGTGTGTGTGTGGAACTCACTGTGGATCAACATTAGCTGTAGCCTCATCCAGGACCAAGATCTTGTTATTCCTGAGGATTGCTCGGGCCAGGCAAATAAGCTGCCTCTGACCGACGCTAAAGTTGCTTCCACCTTCATTCACCTGGAAGTCTAGACTCTCAACAGATTCTTTCAGCTCCACCTGGAACAGAAAACAAGATACATATATATCTTGCAGTTCGTTACCTTTAGATTTGTTAAGCGTCACGCCCTCACTTTGGCACAGTCCGAAACGGTTTGCTTGGAGAGTCTCAGCATGACAGAGTGAAAACATGTGACTGGTAAAGCGACAATGGGACTTAGTTGATTGATTTTACACGGTTTTAAATTGGGGGAACTAAACTCTAAATTTATTTTCATATACTTACTATGTTAACTAATGCATACATAGATAGTTGGGGTTTTAAGTTTATGCACAATAATAATACATTATATTGTTAAAGGGAAACTCTAATTTTCAGTAGCTAGCGAGCATAAATTTGAATTCCCCAGGATTTTTAATTCTAGCTCTTGGGGTGAGTGGAACTATGATGGAAAAAATGTCGTGATTTCAAGAAAATTTAATTTGTGTTCAAGAGATTTTTATGTGACTATTTTACTCGCACATAAGCTACTCGTTTCCAAAGTCAATGATTTGTTAGCACAGGAAATATCTAGATATTTAAATACAGGTCAGCTTCTGCTAAACTCAAATTCAGTTTAATGGAAGAGTGAAAGAAATATATCTACCTCCTCTAAGACATTCCACAGCAAATCATCGCTGAACTCCTGGAATGGGTCCAGGTTATGCCTTAGGGTTGCTGAAAACAGTACCGGTTCCTGAGGGATGATGGAGATGCGCTGTCTCAAGTCATGCAAACCTAACGTCTGGATGTCCACTGAGTCTATGACAATAGTTCCGTCTAGCCGAGCCAGGCGGAACAAGGCTGATATGAGGGATGACTTGCCAGCACCTGTGCGACCCACGATACCTACCTGTGAACATGATAAGGGATTAGACAAACCTACCATTGCCAAGAGCACTAAAGCGTTACTGTTGAGATACCAGACCTTGTGCATGGACTCGATAGTGAAGTTCAGGTTGGTAAGTACAGGCGCCTCAGACTCGTCGTACCTCAGAGAGAGGTCATCAAACTTGACACAACCTCGGTTGGGCCAATTAGAGGGCGGCTTCTTACCTGGGAATACGGAATTTAATTTAACTTGCATGTTTCGATTGTTAATTAATTTAATTGTATGTAGTCTTTAATTCAATTTTGAGATTCGAAACAACAAAGCTCAAGGACACCTACTTGATTCCGATTCTAAAGCAGGTTCCTTCTCAATATTAGTGTATTCGAGGACTCGTTCAACGGACGTGACTTGACTGACCACTTCTGTTGACTGCCTCACCCCGTATTGCACCATCCCAGTCAGGATGAGAGCTTGGGAGAGAGCCAAACCCACACCAGCACCAAATGTTCCTAAGGGACCATCAATATTCTTATTACATCCAAGCCAGGATGAAAGCCAGACTAACACAGGCACCAAATGTTCCTAATACTGGTACATCCAAAATCTGTCCTTCAACAGGGATGAGAACCTCGGACTTTGGCTTAAAGTGTCACTACTCTTAACGTTGAGCTATCTAACTACTTTTTCAAGACACATTTCTCCAAATATCTTTATAGAGACTTCAAAGACTCGAGTACAAAGTAAGACTACTAGAGAACCCGGATGGTTTCTTGGTTATTGATTAAACCGTGAAATACTCGTATTTAGTAGTAACATAATTTACAGCTCATTTTATAAAAGCCTTGCTTAAGTAGAAATGATATTTAAAATAGTGTAATTTTCGAATTAACTACAATATAATTAATGAATGCTGTGTACTCTTGGAACTATCTCATAGCCTCTCGCTTTACTCTTGTTGATAAACTACCTCTCTTGTTTATGTGTCTCTGGTGGTTATATCGACATATTTGAAACTTTTCTTGCTACCTGGTGCCTTCTCTTCTATTTTAAGATGCACTCTTGTAACTGTCAACCTCACCTGGGCGAACGCTTTGGTTTCCAAGAGGATGTTGACTTTAGGGATTATCATATTGTTACAACAAAACGGCACGTTTCGGGTTTTATACTAAATTTCTCCACTTCTAGTTGGTTGCAAAGTTTCCACATATAGGGTCTGACACCTCGTGTTGTTTCATAAAGCACTTCAAAAGTATTAGTTGTTTTCAATAATATCGTGAATCAAACGAGAGTCAAGGGTAAGGTCCTATAAGATTCCAGGGTAACAATAGTGAGGTCTGGTGTTTACTGGGTGTCAGCTCCTGTAACAGTTAAGGTTATAAAAAAACTTTGGCTAAGATTAGCTCAGTCTGGTGTATTTTGCTGTGTAAAACTACTTGCAAATGTCAAGGCTAAGATTAGCGTAGTTTGCTGTATTTTGCTGTGTAAAACTACTTGCAAATGTCAAGGCTAAGATTAGTGTAGTATGATGTGTTCGATAGATAAAATTACTTACAAAGGTCAAGGATAGGATTAGCGTAGTCTGATGTATTTGGTGGGCAAAACTACTTGCAAATGTCAAGGATAAGATTTATGTAGTATGGTAGATAAAACTACTTTCAAAAGCCAAGGATAAGAATAATGCAGTCTAGTGTATTTAGAGGGCATGGGCATAGCCAGGGAGAGAAAGATATGAGGAAGCTGCCCCCCTTACCCAAATAAAATAAATAAAAATTCTTGACTAAAAGTAGAAATAAAATGTACCTGGGTAAATTTAAATATACTCGGTTTTGGAATCTCTTCAATATGGCAACACATTGCACACCAGTGTGCCTTTATTAAGATCTTCTCTTATTCTAAGCTGATAAAACTTCAGCATGCTGGGCGATGAGACAGCTGATATATAAGGGAAGGATTGCTCATCGGCTTGCGCTTCTTCGACGAAAAGAAAATGGAATGTCGAAAGGAGTTTGTGGGTTTTGTGAAGCTCCCTGCTCTCGACGCCACTACGGTTGCAACAACGATAGACAAGTTCCTGGAAGAAGAAGGAGTTGACCCAGAGAAATGTGTAAGCTAGAGTTATGATGGGTGTTTGGCTATAGCTGGCAAGGCGTTCAAACAATTTTAAAGAAAACTGTATGAGAAAGCCATGTGTTTCCATTGTGCATTACACAAATTGATTCGTGTAGAGAACGACTTGAACAGTGTTCCAAAAATCTACAGCACCCTCTCCAATATCAAGGACATCATAAAGTTTTTCGGAGAATCATTGTTGAGAAGAAAATACGCTCCAAATATTCAAATCCTCTTTGAGACGTGATGATCCCAAAAGTTTAAAAGTATTGCAATTTTCAACGAGCATTTTGTGAGCATCGTTGAAGTGTTAGCTATATTCTGCTGCCACTAAAGCTCAATTCATTGTTGCTATTGCTCTGATAACCAAGTAATTTGCCTTATTGTAATCTGTGGTAAATGCTTTACAGTCTAAAATCCTTGACCTGCTCCAATGTTCACAGAACATCAAATGGATCCTTGTAGTGATAACAACTCCCCACATTGTTGCAGACCAAGTTGATATAGAGCTCGTAGAGGCTGCCTCCAAGATTGCTGAGGAAGATGGAGTGGAATTGATGGTGTCGAGATCTGTTGGAAGACAGCAACATCGCTCCAATCCGCCATTGTCCGGACTTTTAGAGTACTGAAAGAGATCCTTAGTAATTCCCTACTTGGACTCTTTAATGTGGTCGTTGGATCAACGTTTCTCAGAAGAACATACACCTGTTTCTTTCACATTTGGCTCCGTACTCCCTTATCATATTGGAGATGACCATCCAAGACTTCAAGATGAAAATCAAACAGATCTAGAGTTTTCATAGGTTGCAAGACTTTGACTCCGAAGCTGAACTATGGTACACCACGTAGAAGGAGAAGAAACTCAGCAACGGTCAGTTAAAAGAGTTGAGCATAGCAGACCTAGTAAAAGAGGCGGAAATCTTTTACCCTACCATAAAAAAGGCTTTGCTCATCTCTCTTGCCAGTCATAAATCACTTGCACCATCAAGCGGTCATTCAGTACCTTGCGGAGAGTAAATACCTGGCTAAGGTCGATGATGACAGGGGAGTGTCTCAATGGGCTATGCTTACTGAGTGTCCACAGAAAAGCTACATCGAAAAAAAAGGAAGTTTCTGAAAACGAAATCATAGGTAAAGTTAATATGTTGATTTTTATTAGTACCGAATTATGGGTTAGCAGTAAAAATGCCCTCCTCTTCGAAAAAATTCCTGCCTTATCGCTTGTTGGTGGGTAGAACTTCTTGTAAAAGTCAATGATAAAAATAGTTTAGCGTAGTAAATTTTGCGGGTAGGACTTCCTGTCAATTTCAAGGTTTTAAAATAAGTGTATTTTTTGGGTTAAACTTGTGTAAAATTCAATGTTGAGATTTGTGGAAAGTGCCGTAGTTTGAAAGTAAGGGTTAACTTTTTAATAAAGAAGTCTTTTAAGACTAGGATCGAACATAAGGGGGATGGCAATGATTGAAGAATGGGTGTAGGGCATAGCTTATGTGACAAACACAACATTATCCACCCGATCTTAATTTTTTCTGGTTTAAAAATATATTAAATACTACGAATGTATTTATAAAAATATAATGTCTGCATTAAGACATATTTTAGCTAAAGAAATTGTTTTGTAATACCCCCTTACAACTTTTTCTCAACTTCTTTCTTATCATATGTCTATAAATATATTCATCCCTCTCTAACAAAAATTTAAGATTATCTAATTATTATTTTTTCAAAAATACAAGGCTCACCGATTACATTTCTAAGGGCCATGGAGTTCTCATCTGTCTAGTAGGGACTACAAAGGTTTAATGTGCATGCACAGAGTTTAGTTTAATCTACGTATACAAATAATGTATATTGAAAATCATAGGTTTCTTGACCTAGTTTTTAGCTTTACTAATCTTTGAAGATGGTGACCTGGTGGTCTAGGGTTAATGTGTTTGACCTCTATGCTGGGGTCCGGGGTTCAATCCTCGGTCCCAGCACAAATTTATCTGATTGCCAAACCCTTACTTCACCTCTGACAAGACGTGTATTAATAACAACTTGTGAATGTGAGGAATGCCAGGCCTCCACCGTGGTTCGGATCCCACGTTAAACTGTAGGTACTACATTTCATCTCACAATCACCCTACCATTGCACATTAGCGTAAGTGCTTATAACCCAAACGGCTAGTAAGACCTGGTGATGATGATGATGATGATGATGATGATTATGATGATGATGATGGTGATGATGATGATGATGATAATGATAATGATGATGATGATGATGATAATAATAATAATAATAATAATAATAATAATAATAATAATAATAATAATAATAATAATAATAATAATAATAATAATAATAATAATAATAATAATAATAATAATTTGAAGATAATCTTCTAGCTTAGGCCAAAAGTTGGCATTATAAGGTGTTAAACTGACACACGTCTGTTTTACAATTTTCGAGGTAATACAAGTTGATTTTTCATCACAAATGTTGGTCAAATTAGTAATGTGACCCTTTTTAAATGAAGGTCCGACCACTTCTTAAATGATCGATTAGAATCTTAACCTGAATTAACTTTAAAAAAAACATAATTACCTAATTTTTTTCTCCCTACCTGGTTTATATGCTTCTGATATTTACTAACAGCTGTAACACGTTGAATGTCATGTCTTTCTTTAGTATTTTATCTCGATTTAAATATACTACTAAAATGCAACTACTTTTAATTTAAATAATAATGCTTTTTTACTTGATTCATTATTTCGAAATAAACATAATATAAACCAGTTTAAACACGCATGAAACATTATTGAGAGATGCTTAGCCTTGTGTTTCATTAATTAATGGTCATCACTTTTGTGTTTCAAGATCCTGCTTCTACTAGCGTAGTATACATCAATGCACGGTGCCTACACCTAAAAGGGATTTTAATGCCACTCTCCCTCTTAAATATACAAACTATACTATCTTGATGTTTACTACGTATGTCCACCGATGCAAGTACTGCTTGATCTATTGACAAACAAATTAAGGCCCTTAGTTGTTTTTGAATCTCTAAGCATGGCCTAGTTTGTCTGAACACATTGATAAAGGTATTGATAGTCAGATATATTTATGATAACTAGTAAACACTAAAGTACACTTATTATTAGTAAGATAATTTAAATTAGTGAAATGGTTTCTTTTTTATTAACAAATAAACTAGTAAACAATGTTTAGAAGGGGTTTTCAGGACTGGTTGTCTTACCTTCTGGTATCAGCAAGAAGGTGAATGTGACGACAGCGACGAAAAGGTTACTGAAGGCATCTAGCCATAGGCCGAAAGCTCTGCTGGAGCAAATAAAAAGATACCAAGCAGACGTATGGCAATCCTATAAAAAACAAAAAATAAATAAATTATAACAATAAGTGTAGTGGTAGAAAAACAAACAATATTAGAACAATTATTAATTCCACTTCTTACCAAATCTTTAGTGAGCATTTGACTGCTAACATTTCCACTATTAGTTATATTTTGGACAACCTCAATCAAAGAGGAAAATAATTTAATAAAAATCGATCACGAATTCCAGAACGTGGATGAAGAGTTTGATGCTGTGAGAATTTAATTAAGACCTTTGGGAATAAGATCCGTTCTCATGGAACTATATTTAAAGCGAATAATTGAGACATTCGTTCTCAGAAATAATAAATTAAATATATAGTCTAAAAGGACCCTAAAAAATACATCTATCAGCTTCTTCAAGAATTTATTAAAACTTATAATTCCTAAAAAGACACGGCCAATCTTAGAGTGGCTTAAGAAACGAAGTACATCCAACTAAAAAAGAGAGAAAAACAATATGTACTTCCCTAAGCAGAATATGGAGGTACTGTTGATGAACAACTTAAATTCAGCCTAAGAGACCTGCGTCATCGAAAGTCATATGAAGAGTTTGAATTGGTTCCATACCAAGTCATCATTTTGGGAACTTAAGTAGTTGATAGAAGTCAACATTAACGCGAGTTAATTTTATGTATGACCCTTAAGTAGAAATACCCGATTTATAACTATTCAAACATAAAAACAGTAGTCAAAATACAATTTACTGTAGAAGAATGTTTTACTTGGTTGGCTATGGCCAGACTTAATAAATAGGTGTATGTAAAAAACTTACCATCCTGGAATCTTCATGTATCTAAGGTAAAATGACAACACTGTCTGATGTAAAAAAAAACTTGCTTAGTGGTTAAGCCCCACTTGCAGCTTGTCCACAGTGACGTCATGGGTTAGATAATCCCTACGTCATATGACGTTAAGAGATACATACTCACTATAATTTATGATTTTAGTCATGTTACCTATGTTTATATGGTTAATTAAAATTCAAAGTTATGCCAGTGTTTTAAGAAGTATGAAGCTCTAGTGATTGTTCATCTTAATGAAATAATAATCCCCCTCAGGTGTGACCGAGTTGGTGAATAATTATCTTCAGAGATAAGGAAGCACTTCAAATCCAAAGGTATACAGTTTGAATATACAACATATCCTAACAAAACGGAGTAAGTGAACGTCTGAATAGAACACTAATGGATCGTGTTCAGTGCAGGCTACAAGAAACGCCTATTACTTTAGCGCCTTCATTATCAGATAAAGATGAATTCAATCGTAGCTCACGCCCAAGAGTGAAATCAAGTTATTTAGGAAATTATGTATCATTTGCTATGGATGCAGAAAGTTACCTTGAGGATTTGCCTGAAGATTTTGAGTGTGTCAAGATAACTTTACACCTAGCTATACACTTTTCTAAAGAAGAAATACACCCCTAATAAGTAGTAACATATTCTTATAGTGATTGGGCTAATGATTCCAGTTGAAAGCCAACATCTGGATTCAGGGGCGGATTTACGCATAGGCCTAGTAGGCACGGGCCTACGGCAGCAAATTTTAGGGGTGGCAGATTTTGCATAGCGAAAAAAATTATATATATATGTGTGTTATTTTTTTTCTGGCAGGTAAAATAATTGTATGGCTTCAGTGTGTGTGTGATTTTTGTGATTTCCGTTTTCTTTCTGCATTGAAGTTAGTGGCAAAGTTGATATAATTATATGGTGGAAGGAGTAGAAGTGATGACTGAGTCATACTTTCTCCTGATACCCGCTTTATTCTCTCCCCATTACATCAAGGCCAGTAGTCATTACTTATTAGCAATAGTGTAGGAGACAGGATTGCGAACTACAGGGTGGATAAACCCACTTCTTCATTAGCACCTGGAGGCAATAGTGTTACTATTGTGTTACAAGAGTACCTGTAAATAAACTGAAGATACTCTAGTTGAAGAGTTAGTGCAATTAAAGGCTCATCTTCTAGCACTAGATTTGAGAAAAAACTAAGTCCTTTTGAGTTGTGTCAGTTTATAAGAAAAGAGGAACTACAGGTGATCTACCCAAATGTTGACATTGCCCTCCGAATGTTCACATATGGTCTAGCTTTTAACTCATCAGTAGAACGTACTGTAGCTTCTCGTGGCTGAGAAGAGAAGACAAATTAGCTGCCTACAAACATGACAGAGGATCGCCCTAATTCACTGGCAATCGTCTCACTTGACCATCACTTTTTTGGAGAAAATGGATTTGTCATCATTCATCAACGACCAGTTAACTCAGCAGAAATCAAGGCGAAAGATATTATATACTATGTATTATTAGGTATATGATAATAGTGCGCTTACACGATCAGTCAGACTGTCTAATACAGTAATAATCAATAATGACAGTCTGACTGATCATGTAGGGGCAGTACTGATGGACTGATGGAGGGACTTTTGAAAATACTGATGTGATCCAAATTTTCTGAATACCTCAGTCCATCAGTCTTGCAAGTGGTGGAAGAGACTGACAGCAAGACTGACCGTGTGCGCGCGCTTGTCAGTATTTCCTTCAGTCTCAGTAGCAAACAAAGACTGTACATACCTTTTTCTTATCATCCATGTTGTTGCACGGTGTATGCAGGAGCTTAGACTGATACAAATAATGATACGAAGACTGACCGTGTATGGTCTCGTTGTAAATACTGATGCAAACTGAGAGTCTGACTGATCGTGTGGGGCCCTATACTATTTTATTTATAGTAGCATGTTCTACAGTCTACTAATGCAAACTTTATTTTGTTAAATTTGTGTGGTGTGATAGTGTAAGAGTATTTATTTCAATGTTTAAGTCTTTGCTTAGATTCTTACTGTATTTAAAACTTCACTATAATAAATAATAAAACTATGTAAGTACTTTTTTTCTGTTACTCCACAGAAAGCACTTATTTATATGGCATATATGTGTTTCGGTGCATGAAGGGTGGTAGGGGGGAGACGGGAATTTATAAGGGGTAAATTAAGGTAGGAAAGGTGGGCGGCAAATTATCTAGTTAAGGCCGTAGTCACGAGGGAGTTTTGGGGGTTCAAATCTCCCAAAATTTTATGGAAAAAATATATATGGCTTTATTTATGGTTCAAACAATATCAAAGTTAAGGTAGAAGTACAAATAAGGGAGCTGGGTTACCATAAAAAGCAATTCAGAGAGCTTCTAGAGGTGTTTAATATTAATAATTATTTCTAGCCTTTGGCAGTTATGGTGTTATGTTGCCATGAAAAACACTTCAAATAGCTTCTAGAGGTGTTTAATATTTAGAATTTTTCCGAGTATTCAGCAGTTAGGGGCTTATGTTGCCATAAAAAACACTTCAGATAGCATCTAGAACTGTTTATCATTTATAATTTTTTCTAGACTCAGTCAATTGGGGGATGGGCACACCAACCCTCCTCCCCCCTTGAAATATTGTCTGGCTACGGCCTTGTATCTAGTGCCTATGGGTGGCAGATTCGTAAATCCACCCCTGTCTGGATTTATTCTGAATATGTATGGTCCAATTGTATTCTGGACAACTAGAAAGCGGCCTAAGATTGCCTTGAGTACCTGTGAGGCAGAATTGATTTACCTGGCCAATGCCTGAACTGATGTTCTGTGTCTTTTCGAATGTGCTTGGCGTTCGTAGTCTCGGACAGACAATGCCACCTAAGCGCATTTGAAACATTTATAAACTTAAAGTAAGTGCTAAACTCACATTTTTAACACCACAGATATACGGAATTTATCTATGTTTATCAAAGGTGAAAACATGAACAATAATATTATTTTTGAACATTAGAATTTAAATATAAGATCTGTGTTACGTAACACTTTGATGTACCCCACCCTCCCCCCATGTAACCGCATGTAGGCATTAGAGCTACCCCCTCTCCCCCCCTCTCAAAGTGTTACGTGGTTTATGGACAACCCCTTTCCCTTGGAAAAGCCTTTATGACCGCTCGACCAATTGCCCAAACTAAGGGTGTAAACCCCCAAGGGGTAGCGACACCATCAATTTGGTGTCGAAAGTATGACTAATGCTTCTATCCCTACAACTCTCGACAGAAGTGGCATTTTTTTAGGACTTTGGTCGTTACATAGCAATGTCAAATGATTTACATCAGATACAAGTGTAAGAGTAACAGTTTGAAGGGGCGTTTAGACTATGCCTCTTTTCATGCAACATGCTGCATCCCCATAATATTTGGTGATCACGTTGCAACACTCTTGCCTCACAGTCCCTTCAGAATATTTGAAGGTGGCGTCGTTAATTTTTATAGTTGTTGTGTAGTTGGGTTTTCCATGAATGCATGATAGTGTGGGTTGCTGGAAAAACAATTAAATGTATCAATGATTATCACATATATCCATTGTTGAGGCGGTCATCCCACACTGGCTATAAAAATCGCGTTAGTCGTAGAGATGCGGTGCAGTCACTAAGAGAAGCTTACGACATGGATTCTAAAGCTGTGTTCAACAAAACTAAGAACCTTCGTTCATACTTTCAACGAGAATATTTGAACATTAAAAAGAAAAGTAATAAAAGTGATATGTCTAGAAACTGACTCATGCAGAACTCACGACGCTTCCGGTTCCTTTTTACGCAGGATAATGACGATAGTTACAGCAACGCCTGCAGCAAGTACTTCCTGCGACGACGTCTCTAAGCATACTGACGCATGGGAAGAAAGGCAAAAGTGAAAACTGGTCGGGTTGCATGAGGCAAGACGCAAGAGGCATGTTGCAAGACGGACCTAAAGGGGCATGGCTCAGCGCATATAATCTTGCATGAAATAGGGCATAAATCTAAATGCACCTTTAGTCCAGCTCAATTGAAAAATTCTCACCTGGTGATGGTCGAACTCTTTGCGGACCATTTGTTGAGCGTGGGATGATCGTATTGTGGGTAAACCATTCATTGACGCTGAAAGGTGTGAAAATACGGGGCTGCGAGCTGAAATAAGACAGGAAGCCATGGGGAATAAAGCGTATCGTTGCTGACAGGAGTAAAAACACAATGTTAAAAGCTGAAGTTAAACAAGGAACTCTATGGAAAAGAAGATATTAACACTGATTGGTATAAGAACATGAGATTCAAGATGTATTATGGCAAGGGATGGTAATTATTGTTGTAGTTACACCATTCCTTGACGATATGAAACTTTATAAATATAAATAATTCTATATATAAATTATGGACGAATTATTTCATCAAGTCTTTCCAACTTCTAGCAGTTGATTACAACACACTCATTAAAAAAACCTATTTCTCTCTACTTACTTATTCCTTCAAGTCTCTTCACACTTCTAGCAGATGATATGTACACCACTCTCATAGCAAAGAAAACAATTCCGACTATAATCATGGGTACTATCATGATATAGTTGACGACGAGTATCATAACTAGTATTCCAATCATAACTAATAATATCTGAAATTGAACCAAAATTTCCTTTTATTTAATTTACCTATCCAATTTTAATTATTTAAAAACACTGTAACTAATATGAAGTAATCATTGTAAAATTGTTTTAGATATTTAACAATAATAATTATTATTTCTATTGAAACTATTGTAAAATGACTAGAGATGACCATGGAATTTCTTTGGCAATGCTGGTATTGTAATTTTGTTTTGAAAGTATTATCATGGGGAAATTTTAAAGTTTACATCTTGAAAGGAGTCTTGTTTTTGAGGTCGGGGATTGTTGACCTTTATCTGAAAGTTCTTTTAGCTGAGTGATAACGATTACATTTATAAGTGAGTTCATTGCAATTTTCAATTCTGATTTAATTTATTTAATGTATATGTTTAAATGTTTAAATGTTTAAATTTGAGTGTGTAAATATTTATTAGAAAATAATAACTAACGAACAGTTTAAAAAAAGCACAGCGAACACCAATCTCCTTTAAGAGAAAGCCCAGCCAACCCGGTACGGTGTGAATGGCCTGCAACTTCCACTTCGTGTCATAGTACTATAATTATTTTAGATAGGTTTAACCTACTATCTAAACCCAAGGGGTTGTATTAAAATTCTAGCTGTGATTTAATACTACGGTGTGAAATGGCTTACCTGTATTGTATCAATCAAGGCTCGGGGCAAAAGTTCGTCAACAGAGCCCATGTCTTTGGAAAATCTATTGAGGATCCTTCCAGAAGGATTTGTATCGAAAAACCTCATTTTGCTTCTCAATATGTTCTCAAACATGGTATTGTGAAGCTTAATGGACGATTTCATACAGAATAAGAAGAACAATACAGATCTCGCCAAGACAAAGACTACACAGATGATCATCAGAACACCGTAAATTGTCAAGGACAACTCGGTGGTAAATATTGAAAATGAGGAGGTAGGAATGATGGAAGAATCGTTTAGACTAGACTCATTTTCTCCCACTTCGTACTGCCATAATTGTTTCTCTTCCTCCATAGCAGTCCTGTAAACAATGTAATAAGTCATGGGAACATGGTAATATAGATGTTGATACTATAGTCCTTTAAAATGTATTTCTAAGAAAGAACAAAGTTAAGGAGAATATGGTCACTCTGTGTATTACCTAAGGCTAAGTTGGTGTGTCACTGCCATCTTCCTCTAAGAAGCTTATTGTCAGTGTGGACGAGGAGATGATAATAGTGTCTAAACTGATTTTTGATTGGGTTTTATTATAAAAGAACTGAAAGGAGCATTTTACAAATGAATAGTCTAATGTGATGGTCATAATGTCTATAATAAAAGATGAGTTTAAAGTGAGACCATCGTGTCAGCAACCCACGTTATACTAAACAGGACATGGGTTGACAGATGCGTGGTCCACGTGTACTTACTCATTCTCGTACACGCTCCGTCATGGTGATTACTTTACTAGGTTTTTTCTGAAAAGTCTGTTAACTATGCGTAATAGTCGTGATCGTCTAAGTTAATTCATTGGCTCCGGCCCTCACCATTCAATCTCTAACACGAAAACTTTGAACTTGCTTTAATGAATCACTGAGAAGGAGCCCTTCCGGATAAATCACTATTCTCAATTAAATTTGTCAAATCCCACCGGATAAGTCACCTAGGAGTTATGATACTTCTCTTTTTAATTCCTAGGAGGGGCCTAGTACCCCTCAACATCTAGTATCCAACTATTCAACAGTAGTTACGTATAAAATTATTGTTTGAACGCGTGCATCAAGGAAGATTAATTGACATTCAATAATAATCTATTGCGCCGATTATGAGAATTCATTGTTACTGAGAAAACATTTCTGGAACACGTACAGTGTGTTGAAGTTATTGTAATTCTAGCTCAGAATAGAAAAAACACTGATAAGTGATAACAACCAACAAGCATTTCGTTTAACTAAATGTGATTGTTTTATAACAAATCATAAATGAATAGAAAATATAGCTAAAATACCGAACAAAATACCGAACATAAGTTTATAGCAAGCTGTTTATGTAGGGACAATATCGTAGAAGAACCAGAGCATCCTCGAATTTTTTTTTAAAAGTGTGTGTGTATTTAGACTTTGTCATTCAAGTGTAAGTCGTGAAGGATGATTATATATTGATTGATAATTATTATCAAGCATCATGACTTTGATGATAGTATACCTTGTAAGTATGAGGCATAGTTCTGATAGAGTATCATGATTTTGACCAATGAGGGCCAACCCCATATTGATGCATAGTTCTGAGTAGTCATCATGACTTTGACCAATGAGGGGTAACCCTATATTGATCCATACTTTTGATTGGTCATCATGACTTTAACCACTGAGTGACGATCCTATATTGATGAATCACTTTGATCGAAAATCTTGGCTTTGACCAATTAAGGATGTTTCTATATTGATGCACAGTTTTGAGTGACCATCATGACTTTTCCCAATGAAGGATTAACCTATAGTGATGCATAGTAGTTCTGATCAGTTATCATGACTTTGACCAATGATGGATGATCCCATATGATGCATAGCTCTGATTGATCATATTGACTTAAGCCAATGAGGCGCGATTATATATTGATGCATAGTTCTGACTAAAGAATGATGATGTTGTATGTCTCTGATCAATGAAAGGTTATTAGATATGATGTGTGACTCCAGTTTAATCAAATGGGGCATAATTATTATCAAGTATGAAGTATTAGATGATCAATAAAGAAATATTAATGGGCTGTAAATATGTTAGTCTGAAGAAACCTCGATCCGATGAAAGATAAGATTTCCGATCCAAGTTGAACTATACATCTACTCCTTCTGTCAGGCAAAGGTATTATTATTACCGTAAATGTTTATACTACGATTACAACCATTGGCCTCACCTTATGTTGAGACTTCTTCTTTAATCATTTATACAGATGTGATTGAACCTTCTACCTTACCGTGAATATATCTGTCTTTGCATCTTTTATCAGTAACAATATAAGCTTAAGAAGGTATTACTCTTGGTTCCTACTTGAACACATTACGTCATCCTCTGTTCATATTGTAAAGTCAACCACTGGATGGACACATCGATACTTAGATTTAAGTGTTGGAATCAACGAAGGTGAGAATCACTGGTTCCACTATAGTTCCAATATTTAGACCAAGGCGTGAATCTCACATAAAAAAGTCCCTACTTAGACACTCTAAGTTTCACCATAGCCGAATCAGGCAAGGAGTGTGTCTTGGTTCCAATCTTTGATAGTTATTTCACCATAGCCAGACTACATAAGAGATGAGTCTTGCTTTGAGTCACTGATAGTTGATACACCCTCCATGGAAATTACCATTATGGGACTGGTCAAGGGATGATTCTTGCCTCCTGCTTTGACCTACGATGCTACCTTCTATTGATATCACCATGGTGGGATCAAACAAGGGATGAGTCTTGGTTCCAGTCATTGATAGTTAATACACCCTCCATTCATATCACAATTATGGAATGGGGATGGTTGGCTGATGATAATGTAGTGGATATAAAGGCCTTAGGACTATTGGTTAAGGGCTAGGATAAGGATTAAAGGCTAAAATCACCAATTCCATCGGGAGTCCTAGAAGGTTGAGAACCTTACTAATCTAAAGTGGCACAGAATCATTACTAATTTTCCAACATAAAAACAAATCGTTGAACTGGCAGGTGCGAGGAGTTGCTTACGCTCAAGTTGAGCAAGGCCAAAGTGTGAGACACACACGCGCGCATGCAAACACATGCGCGCATGCACACACACGCGTGCATGCACACATGCACATACACACATGCACACACACAAGCACGCACATACGCACACACGCACGCACATACGCGCACACACACACATACACACACATACACACATACACCAGTGCATACATACATACACGCATACACACCTACACGCATACACACATACACCCGTGCACACGTACGTTCGCACGTATGTGAACTCGCACGCGCATGCGCGCACACACACACACATACATACATACATACATACATACATATACACACACACACACACACCCATCCCGTGTCGGGTTTGCTGGGTCCCGCATCGGGCGCCTCCCCAGGTGGCGGATAGGGGGATGCCCGGCAGATATGTCGGGTACCGAGGAAATCAAATACTCGGGGTGGACCAAAAATCCAGCTAGGGGAAGAGACCCCGAATAAAAAACAAATTATGGAGAACTTAGGTTCGAAATTAACGTTTACGGTGCAGAGGAGGGATACCTCAGTACCGGCGTCCGACGGGAGTGAAAAGACGGGCTCCGGGATGTCGTCAGCCAGCGACCGTCACATCGAACAGGTGGACCACTTGGCCTCATATGCTACAAGTGGAACGAAGGAGGAGCACGACGAGTGCCAAAGCAAAAGACAAACCTTGTGGGAGCGGCACGAACAGCTGATCGCTAAGTTGCTGAAGCACCTGGAGGGTAGGAGAAACGTCAACAGTGAGACGCACTCCCTTGCGCATAGCCTTGCTGGATCATTCAGGAGGATGCGGCAGCTGGACGAGGAAGTCTTGGAGCCCTTGGCCCCTCGACACACTTTGGATAGAACTGCTCAGACTTCGCCATCGTTGAACAGGAATGACTTGGAAATGGCTACGCGGAGTATAGCTCTGACGCCGATGTCAACGAAGTTGATGGGAAGCGGCGGGAAACGGAAAGAGCGAACCCCGGCCTCAGTGGAAACAAAGAAGGCGAAAAAAAAGAAACAGCGCGATGACTCGATAGAGCCTCAAGGCACAAGCGAACTTGTGGAAGACCGAGATCCTGGCTGGAAGGAAGTGCGAAAAAAGGTTAGGAAGAAGCAACTCGAGAAGCAGCGGGCATCGTTGACAGTATTACCTAACGCACTGGTGATCCGAGCTAATGAAGGCAAATCCTACGCCGACATTCTCCGGAAAGTCAAGCAAGGTGTCTCCGAGGAAACGATCGGAGATAGCATCCAGAAGATTCGTAGGACAAACACTGGTCAGCTTCTGATTGTCCTCAACAAGAAGAGTGGTGCCAGGACTGACGAATTGAGGAGACTGATGGCAGACGCTCTCAAAGAAGATGCGGAGGTCATGAGCAAGATGCAGGAAGTCGACCTTGAGATCAGGGACATTGAGGAGACCGCCACAAAGAGGGAAGTCGCAGACGCGCTCCAAAAAGCGGCCGGTGAGAGCTGTGAGATAACAGCAGAAGCAGTTAAATCACTACGAAGGGCGTACGGGGAAACCCAGATAGCAGCCGTTAGGCTTCCAGCTGAAACCGCTCGGAGGATCATCGGTGAGGAGGGAAAGATTCGCATTGGATGGTTGCGATGCCGCATCAAAGAGGTGAGAAGACCCATAAAGTGCTTTAAGTGCTGGCACTTTGGACACATCGCCGCCAGATGCAAGAGTGAGGTCGACAGATCCAGGCACTGCATTGGATGCGGTGAGAACGGCCACAAAGTTGCCGAGTGCACAAAGGATGCGCGCTGTATCCTGTGCACTGAAAAAGGGAAGGAGGTGAACTGCGACCACGTAGCTGGTAGCAGCAGGTGCGCAGTCTTTAAGGAGGCACTTCAGGCGCTAACCACTAATCGTCGATGAGAGTACTTCAGCATAACCTCAATCATTGCGAGGCGGCACAGGACCTGCTCATGCAGACTGTACGAGAGCTGAAGCCAGATCTATTGGCCATTTCGGAACCGTATAGGCAACTCAGCACTCAATCTTGGGTGTCCGACTCTACCGGAAAAGCTGTAATCTGGTCCTGCGGTGAATTTCCTTTCCAGAACGTTGTCAACAGCACAGAGAAGGGCTTTGTCGGGGCTAAGCTGCGGAATATCCATTTCTACAGCTGCTATGCTCCGCCTAGCCTAACTCTCGACGAATTCACCGACTTTCTCGTCAGGTTGGTCAAAGACGCGAAAGAGCACTTCCCCGTGGCAATCGCGGGAGACTTTAACGCTTGGGCAGTTGACTGGGGGAGTAAGGAGACAAACCCAAAAGGTCGAGCGCTACTGGAGGCAATGTCCTGTCTGGATGTCGTCTTAATGAATAGCGGTGGAGAACCAACTTTCATGAGAGGAGAAAGGAGCTCTATTGTGGACCTTACGTTCGTCAGCAGCAGTCTCGGAAGAAGGAACAGCTCGTGGAAGGTGACTGATGTCTACAACTATAGTGATCATCGGCTGATCTCCTGGGAGGTATCGGTCGACCGGGGAAGTTCTGGACCGGCACCAAAGAAGGAAAACTCACTAGGTTGGAAGACCAGCATGTTTGACCTGAGTATGTTCCGAGCAGCACTCGACGATGGTCCAATCGGAGAGGGCAGCGCCACGCAAAGAGTAGAGGAAGTTATGAGGCGGGTCACCGAGGGCTGCGATGCCACGATGCCTCGAAAGCGCTCCATAAACCAGCGTCCCCCGATGTATTGGTGGAACCACACTGTTGCTTCGCTCCGCCAGGCATGTATTCGCGCAAGGAGATTATCCCAACGTGGCCGAGAGAAACCGAACTCCGAACAGCTGAAAGCGGATCACAAGGCGGCACGGCGGCGACTTGCCAAAGCCATCAAGTGCAGTAAGAGACAGTGCTGGGATGAGCTCCTGGTAGAGGTGGAAGGTGATCCATGGGGAAGGCCATATAAGGTGGTCATGACTCGGCTGAAGAGCCAGCCGATGCCCCCACCAACGTGCCCAGACCTACTGAGTAAGATCGTCTCAGTGCTTTTTCCGCAGCAGCCTGAATGCGACTACTATATCGAACAGGACAAGGAGGATACGATCCCACTGGTGACAGATGAAGCGCGAAAGTGGGAAACACGAAGGCCCCAGGGCTGGACGGTATCCCCAACGTCGCTCTCAAGGCAGCCATTAACGCAGTGCCAGGAATGTTCCTGGACATGTACAACACATGTCTCCAGGAGGGTACCTTCCCTCAAAAGTGGAAGCAGCAGAGACTGGTGCTCCTCCCCAAGGGGAAGAAACCGCCGGACGATCCTTCATCCTACCGTCCACTCTGCATGCTTGATACAGCTGGCAAAGTCCTGGAACGAATAATCCACGGGAGAATCGAGAAAGTAGCTGAGAAAAAACTATCAGAAAAGCAGTACGGTTTCCGCAAAGGGCGCTCCACGCTCGATGCCATTGACCTGGTGGTGAAACTCGCAAGGGATGCGATCTCCGGGGACAGATGGAAGAACGGAGAGAAGCAGTACTGTCTAGTAGCGACACTCGATATCAAGAACGCCTTCAATTCAGCCAGGTGGGACTGCACCATGGGGGCGTTAGCGGAGATGGATGTTCCAGGATACTTGCAGAAGATGGTAGCTAGCTACTTCTCCGGCAGGATCCTCAAGTACGACACGGAGTATGGCCCACAAGAGTATCGAGTAACTGGAGGAGTACCTCAGGGCTCGGTTCTTGGGCCTCTCTTGTGGAACATTATGTATGATGGACTCCTGAAGCTTGTACTACCAAGAGCAGTGACACCCGTGGCCTTCGCTGATGATGTCGCTCTTGTCATTGTAGGAAAACACCTGGAGGACATCAACAACCTCTTCGAGGTCGCATTCGCGAGGATTCACCGGTGGATGGAGTCGGTGGGCCTGAAGCTGGCAGAGCACAAAACCGAGGCAGTATTGATCACCAGTAGGAAGAAGCTTGAGACGATCTCACTGCAAGCGGGTAAACATGAGATTATGTCCCAGCCGTTCATTCGGTATTTGGGGGTGATGCTCGACTCGAGACTCAACTTTAAGCAGCAGGCGGAGCATGCCAGTGCCAAGGCGTCTGTGGTTGGGGCTGTTCTATCACGGCTCATGCCCAATGTGGGAGGCCCCAAACAGAAAAGGAGAGCACTCCTGTCATCAGTCGTCACGTCAGTCCTCACGTATGGTATTTCCATATGGGCCGATGCACTGACGGTTCAGGAGTCCCATCGTAAAGTGGCACCAGTCTACCGGCTGAGCGCGTTACGAATAGCGAGTGCGTTCCGCACAGTGTCAGAAGATGCCGTCTGCGTTATCGCCGGAGTGCTGCCGATTGGGATCTTGGCGGAAGAGCGGAAGACCCTGTATCGTCGCAAAGGTAAAACATCGCTGAGTGCAGAGGAGTTGAAGAGGCAGGAGCGGCGAAGCAGTCTCAAACGCTGGCAGCGGCTGTGGGATGCCTCCACCAAGGGGAGATGGACTTACCGATTGATTCCCGATGTGGATAGGTGGTATAACCGCAGCCACGGAGCTGTCAATTACTACCTGACACAGATGATCTCGGGACACGGGTGCTTCCGGGCATACCTATACAAGTTTAAGTATGAGGATTCCCCGGAGTGCCCCACCTGTCGCGGAGATGAGGAGAATGCCGAGCACGTGTTCTTCAAGTGTCCTTGGTATGACACCCAGCGTGAAAACCTGGAGGTCATAGTAGGAAAAGAGATTACGCCGGAAAACTTAGGGGATATGATGCTGTCGTCAGAGGCAGCGTGGGAGGCGACAAGCACGTTTGTGAAGGAAATCCTCAAGGGCCTACGTCACGAAGAGCAGGAGAGGAGGAAAAAAGAATCGGAAGGAAGAATCCCAGGACATCCCTAATCCCGCCGCCAATACCTAGGTGAAAATGGGGAAGTAGGAGAGGCCAAATCACTGAAGGAAGAGCAGAACAACAGCTAATGCCTCCCCCCGCGAAGTAATGCCTAGCGGCGGTTCCGTGGGGGAGTAATAGAGGCGAGGAGAAGAGGGTTAGGTTTTTTAGTCGGTAGGGGTTGGTCACACTAACATCTCGTGGCCAAACCGAGTCTGACACACTGTGCGTAAATGCATTTTTCTCCCCTCACAAAAAAAAAACAACAAAAAAACACACACACCCATGCATACATACATACGTGACAAGTGAGAAGATTTGCTACATTCTTCGCAAAGATAAAGAAAAGGGATTTGGGGGGAGAGGGGTGAATGAGGGGGGTTAAAGGAAATTTGACTCAACAAATATTATGAAGACAGCGGAGTCCCATAGTTCTAGCTCGATCATGTTACTACGTAGTATCAAATGCTAGAACTCTGGTTTAACATTCTTCTTATGAAATAATTATTGTACTTGATAACTTTGTCCACGTTTTGTATATATTCTACCCACATGGAGAACCAATATTCCTTAAAATAATTGTTGTAGTTTATTGTGATTTCTTAAGCTAACATACAAAGTATATAATATATTTTATGGACTAATTTATATCATATAAATGTTTAATAAAAAATTTATAAAACCAAAAACTAACTAAAATAAAATTAGGTAACTTATTTTTCGTTGCTTAAAGACAATAATAATGTGAATAAATAGGATCAAAGAAAAATAAAATTTAATTCATTTAATTATTTTGAGCAAAAGAACTGTACAAACATAAGGGTTATAAAATCGAGATTTGAACTAGGGACAGTTATAAAATTTAATATTATTGTTTTTATAAATAAATACTAAGAGACCTACATTAAATATAAATTATTTGAAATTCATATTTAAAAAAAGTGACTGCATAATGAATTGTTATGTTTCTATCTCTTTATTTTTACGCCCACCTTTAGGATAATAATGGACGAACACGACGTGTGACGATGGTCTATGCGTAGCAGTTAAGGACAGGGTAGCGAGAGCAAAGAATATTCAAATTACCCTGAGGGCTGTGATGGAGGAATAATAATAATTATTATTATTATATTATATTATTATATTATATTATTATATATTATTATATTATATTATTATATATTATTATATTATATTATTATATTATTGTTTTATATTATGTTATTGTTTTATATTATGTTATTTTTTTATATTATGTTATTGTTTTATATTTTGTTATTGTTTTATATTTTGTTATTGTTATTATTATTATTATTATTATTATTATTATTATTATTATTATTATTATTATTATTATTATTATTATTATTATTATTATTATTACCACCGCGTCTTACTACCCGTTCGGGTTATACACACTTACGCTAATGTGTAATGGTAGGGTGATTGTGAGATGAAATGGAGGACCTACAGTTTAACGTGGAATCCAAACCTCGGTGGAGGCCTGGCATTCCTCACATTCACAAGTTGTGATTAATACACGTCTTGTCAGAGGTGAAGGAAGGGTTTGGCAATCAGATAAAACTGTGCCTGAACCGAGGATTGAACCCCGGATCACCAGTACAGAAGTCCGACACCTTACCCCTGGACCACCAGGTCACTGAGAAATAATAAAACTACCACGTAAATTATTCACAACATAAAATTTACCTGACAAAATCAAGAAGTCATTGAAGAAAATGAATGATCTCCAGTTGAAAGAATATACAAAATGACGAAATTCCCCACCTTAAAAAAATTGATTCTAAGTTAAGATAAATATTATTCATAATTGATGTAAATCGTGTCACTTCAAAGACTTTGTAGGAAAGTGTAAGTGATTAAAAATGCTTTATTTCACATATCAAGACATTATGTAAATTACGAGTAAAATTTTTTGTAAGTTTAATGTTAGTCCTATATCCTAGGAACTTTACTAGCCATCACTGATCGAGAACAATGAATTTTTTTAGCAATGGCCAAGTCTAGATGGTTTTTATCTACAATATTAGTATTAAGGCTTTTAGTACGCATCTCTAATAGAAAAACAAGAAAATAGCAAAGTTCCCACTCTGTATATAGCGTAGAGATAGGTGGGTATGCCGATATAATGGTAACTGTGGTTGATAAAACAACTGATAAAAGTGAGAAAAATACATCAAACATTACAATGAATTAAATCTGAGTGACCGTTTTATTTTGCTCTCTTTTGCCTTTACGCACGTTTTTCTTCAGTCTGTATAAAGTTTTTCTTTCAAAGGTAGACATGCGTCACCACCGCGGCTCACAGCTCTCTTCACTAACACTCACTATCACTCATTTTAACTACACATATTTCTCTGACCCAACACCAAATAAATACGTGTGATTCTTCAAGCACACAATCGCAACACCCAGGTAGGTCTATTGGGAAAACAACACTTCCAAGTGATCATCTCCACCAGGTAGGTCTATTGGGAAAACAAAGCTTCCAAGTGATCATCTCCACCAGGTAGGTCTATTAGGAGAGCAACGCTTCCAAGTGATCATCTCCACTAGGTAGGATCACACCAAGCACCTGCTTTCATTGTGTGATACTCTTTAATTAGCTCTTTATCGATCAACTCCCAAACAATCTTCCTTAATTAGCCCTGAGAACCAGGTAATAAGTCGTGTTAACACTGTCCTGTACTTGAAAATATGTATTCCTCTAAACAGTCGTGAGAATATGGTATTAAGTCATGTTGGGATTTAAATTGTAGCGATAAAACATTGGATGATCCCTTAAGTTTTAGTTAGTAAAGTCTGTGAATCGTGTTCAGGTGAAATATCAGCTACATACCAGAATGTGAGCCAAAAGTCCACCGCATTGGTCGTCACTTGGCTGAAGCAGAGCATGAAGAAGACGAACGACAAGAAACAAATGCTCCCTCCAGCCCGGGTGTACCTCCAATATGTCACCCATTTGACAGCGCCCTTAGTTTGAAACTCTTCTGATTCCTTGGGATCTAGGACGTCATCAGCATCATCTTGTACACTCTGCGGTCACGTTACAATGCACTGTTAGCTTGGAGAGCTACGTTATATGTAGTCACAAAAAAAATCACATTATTGATAATTTAAGAGCTAATAACTGTTTTAAAAGTGATATTTTTTTTAAAAGAAATTTAAACTTAGGATGCTAAGTTGAAAATGTTGTAATATGTGGAAATATTTTCAAACCATGATATCTAACGGTTTCCGCAGTAAACCTATGACTCTTGTGTCCAAATAAAAAAATAGTTATTTGTTTTGTAATGATGATAAGTAATGGTATTTTCACCGTAACATTTCTGAGAACATACAATAAGGCATACAATTTGATTTGGTTCAGTTGCCATTAAATACCCCATGGTGTGAGCCCGCAAGCGCACTATACAGAGTTGTCATTGGCCATATACATAAACAAAATCTGCATTATTAGGACATACAACATTAAAAGGAAATGAGCTTCCTGTGAGCAAGTGCGTATTAAGGGTAGGCTATGAGGGGTGAGGAGGTTACAGACCCTCCTGGAATTTGATGAACCCCCCCTCCCCTTTCCTCGAAGGAGGTTCATATATACGTATAAGAACTTATTGGTTAGAGGTAAGAAAAATCAGCTATCTACGCCCTTGCCTGTAAATAGTCTTGATGTAAAAGTCAATGCAATGTTGTTCTTAGTCATTGAGGAATTAGTTTAGTAAAAAAACAAAAAACTGCAGTATTCTAGTACTGGTATGTTGAAATTTAAAACAAAGGTCACTTTGCTATTTGACTCAAAGTATTGAGGAGAACTAATTTGGGGTACCCTATCTTAAAATGTTAATAAATAATATTTTGAGAAGCTAATATGCTACAAATTTAATTTGCAACTGGTATTTCCCGTGCCTCTATCTATATGTCAGTGGTGTGCAACTTACGTTAACTGTTATGGTGGAGATCTGTCTCGACTGGACTTTCCGGATGAATGAAGGATCTTCCTTTGGCTCATCCTCATTAGCACTTGGCAGTAGTTTGGCAAAATCCAGGCCACTCTTGAGCACCTCCTCGAATGTACCTTTGTTCACGACCACGCCCTATAGGGGAAAGACCAATCATTTGCGTTCTTTCAGGCACCATATTCAGAGGATCGAATATTCTATATATTAAATAGTTTAACCACTGGTGTAAGCTTCAAAATCTTAGCTAATATGTTAGTTTTAAAGGTTGTTACGCTCGTTATACCGTGTGTTCGATTTTTCTGTAGTGGAGTGGAAGGGAGGATGAAGGTTTGGTTCAACTGTAGCTAGCCCGGAGCTATTCCTGTCTCAGGACAGATGCAAAGTCCCGCTGGAAGTGTTCCCACGGGATGGAGGAGGCCATTGACGTCTAAGGGTAATAGATATCATCGGGGGTCTGATGGGCTGTCGAGGACTGTAAGAGGTTCTTGGAAAGAGTTGCGGTGGAAGGCTGAGTTCGTTGGGCGTAGTCGGGTAGGGCACAATAGGAACTGATAAGGGGGGGGGGAGAGGGAGTTTTAGGAGG
>CABFWO010001060.1:78043-99765 GCA_902155825.1 Timema genevievae | reverse complement strand
TTGTGATATTAAAAATCACATAATTGTAGCTGACGATTTCTGCTTTGTCCATCATAGACTCTGCCTTAAAATATGAGTGAAGAATGACCGTGGGCACGGGACGAATCCTGGATAGCTCAGTGGTTAGAGCATTGGCGTACTAAGCCAAAGGTCCCGGGTTCGATTCCCGTGTCCAGGTGTCATTTTTCAATTTTCAGAATGATATCTTCTTCATGGTTTGGGTTTTAATCTATCTTCTTTTATGAAACAATTTTTTAAGCAGTTGACGATGTTGATCGGACCACCACAGAGAAGATGGTTGAGGCCATACTACATTGGACGCCTCACTGGGATGAGTTGGGAAACCAGCATCCTGGGTTCATTGCTACGAGATGTGAAATAAGGGGTCTACGTTTCAAGGTTTAGGTGGAAATTTACATACGTGTGAAAGGGTTTTACAATAATTACATATGTAATGGGGTGTGTGGATAAGAAATCAGGTAAATAATTAGAAATTACATTACGCGCCTCTTTTAAGATTCAGTCTAATGTACCCATCACAAGATACGTTAAAAGACACCCTCGACAGACTCGGATGCCGACCTGCCACATCACGCTTATTTGAGTCAGAGACTTTTGAGGCTGGTCAACCTTGGCAGAATGTTTAAGCACCCATGGTGGGGAACAATTACCCCGTTCCTGTGCATCTCTAGCCCACGATCACGGATGTACCCTATGAACGTAGCCACGTGTGCAAGCCCACGCAGTAAACGATGATCCACCGACTCCCACTAGTCGATTAACCCATCATCGCCGGGTATTTTGGAACTCCCCATCCCCATCCCCACCCCCATCTTTTCCTGGCCTCTGGAAGGATAAGGTGGCCCCCCAGCGTCACGGAGGTGGTCAGGAACTCAGCCTTAGACCTAGATATAACTTCGATTTCCCAAAGCATTGGCCTTGTGTTTTCCAGCAGAACCTTATGAAGGTGTCCTAGCCATCTATTCCCGGCCGAAACCAGATACTTACTTCCAATAACTTAGTGTTTGGTGGTTGGAAAACCCCCTTACCTAACCCCACACAGATGACTTGACTATACAGAGATTTAGCCGCATAGCCCACTCAACTAGATGGCTTGGCCACTCCATCCAGCCAGGCCGATAAGGTTGTTGTCCGAGGACCGCCAACATGGAGGCACTATGTAGATATTTTGAGCGGGTCAGTCTGAAGCAGGCAGAACTCTCTTTCTTACACTCTCCCTTCGAGAGATCCTCCGGGCCAATGCATAACGCCACGAAACAATAGACTCGGTCACAAACCCTAAAGAGCACAGAACACCAGCCCAGCACAGCGCTACCCCCCACCAATCGATACACCGACTCATGAGGGGGAATTAAACAAATTTATCGCAGCTGATTGACTTGATTTTACTATTTATATACTCGTACACGGCTAAGACACTTTGCCCATGCACACAGATCTTTTCCGGATAAACACACTACATAGTGACACACTAATAGGGCCACCCAAAGAATTCAATAGACCCGGGGCAGTGGAATTAAAACCCATTTTCAGAAGAATTTTTTTTAATCTGTGCTTTATTAATTAATCTGTTAATATGATTTTTAAACTAGGTACAGTACATACAAATTAAAAGTTAAAATTACTTTAATTAATATGCTGCAAAAGGGCATATCCATATTTTTACAATGCTATCCAGCTTTAGAAGAGACAAGGTCAGATGATCAGTAAACGATACACACTTGCACAGATGGGCCAGTGGACTAAACATCAAACTGATTCAGTCAAGCTTGCCGGTGAAGGGGAAGTCAGTGTTCAAAGTTCTGCTGATTTTACCGAAGATGTTCTCTCCAAAATGGTTTCCCACTCTCCTTCCGTGGATTATGCGGGTAAGTTTACTCTAAATTCTAGCATCGCTATCCCAACCCTGTCAGTGTAATTAAATGTGACTAGCCAGGATGTTTAGTAAGACGTGGGAAAATAAAAAACTAAACAATACACTTCGTATTTTTATAAATGTGTGTTGTGGTTGCCACAAAATATGTCAATATACAAGAAAAATGTTAGGGTGATTGGGGAATCTCTTGAAGGGAGGGTCTAGAGAATACTGCAGGACTTAGCTTCCATCTTTCTAGGCTGCAGTGCATACTGCAAGGACCTCACATACCCCAGTACTTAACGATCAAAATCCTAATCTGCTAGGCACATCCAATACTTGTGGTTTTCCAGACTGACCTCGCTCTTTCTTTACTTTCTGGGACGTACGCTGAGATTGTGACGACTCAAGTTGTGCTGAGGAATGTTCTGAAGTGAGGGCACTCATGAGCCCTGATATAAAGTTTATGGTAGTACACTTTGTGACTAAGATAACCAAGCCATTATATCATTTAAATTTATAAACCATTTAAACATTTTGTTTCACTACCTGTATTCTGTCCACTGAAACCATGGCCTCGGCTCCGGTAGAAAGCGCCATCGGATAGAAAATAGCCAGGGAGAGATTGAGGACGTTGTAAAATTGAGCCATTGAATAAACCTGGAATAGAAATTTAATAGGTAGTGCTTGTAATTTTTTTCTTAACAATTGGTTAGGCATAGATAGCCAAGAGTTAAGCCTGTACCTTGTCTGATGAAATAGTGTTGCCTAGGAGAACATAAGCGATAAGCGTTACGAAGAGTGAAGTCCGCTCCGTGAACACCATGAAGGACATGTACACTCCACGGAGGTATGAAGTACTTCTCACAAGGTCTATTTCACTCCTAAAACAGAACAATACTGTCAGTTTGAAACCATCCTATAGGTTGTGATGTCAAGCTATTAGGATCATCTCTATCAATCTGAAATCTAGATACTGTTTGGTTTCTAGATTCACCTTTATCAACCTGAAATATAGGTGTTTTTTTTAAATTTCCAAGGTCACTTTTATAAACCTTAAATTTAGTTAAGGGCACCTAGATATGACTTACTTTGTTACAGTAGGGATTTTTCTAAAGTGTGATAAAATGGGGTATTTCAGAAAAACAGAGTGTGGTCCACTGGAAATATTCGTGGTGTCCAGGCCAGTCTAGCCACCCTTGATGACATTGGGGTGTGCTGTACGGAAGTAAGCTTTGCACTCACCTCCTGACCAAGGCCACCATGTTGGCGAAAGGTTTTTCCCAGGCGTACATCTTGATGACCTGAATCCCACAGATGATCTCATTCATCAACCTCACTCTCTCGTCTGTCTTCACCGCTATCTTCTCACGTAGGTCGGAGGTCAACTTGCTCATGTAGCCTGGGATAAAGATAGTAGGTATGATTAGTAAATCATAGGGTGCTAATTTTCGAATACCAGATGACTGGAAACATCAAGTGAAGACAATATCCACACTACACTAAGATTAGGAGATCCAAGGTGCTGGTCTGAAGCAACCATCTTCTCTCTTGTCCCCACTTGGGTGATTAAGAGAAATTCCAACGTAGGCAGAAATTCTCAACTCTGCTGTCATTCAAATAATTAGGTTTAAAACAGTTTTCCTGACAATTATTTATATAGAAATAACATTGTAATTTTTTACTATACGTTTGGGATGATAAAATAATGTTTATTAGGATTTTTTACTTTTAAATTGCTAACAAAAAATATTTTTTTAGCAGTGTATCCTACTATCTGTTCGTGCTATACGCCTATATACTAATTACACTAATATGTTGGGGATTATAAAGGTTTAACTTATAGAAAGTGTATTCGGACTTTCGTGGAGGGAGAGTGTAAAATCATTTAGGAAAAAACCATCATCAGTGCACCCAACTTGGACCAAATCCTGGTCTCCCCGTCTTCGGCAGTCTAGTCTTTTGTGAGAGTAGTGCCTTACACCATGCGGCCACCCAAAATGTGTACCAAAATGTTATATTTATTTAAATATATTGAGTAAGGTGTAGTTACCATACTCAATTTATTCAATTACTTTGGGTGGCGTAGTTGGCTAACGCGCTAGTCGTGTTTAGCTCAACCACCGAGGACGGGGAGATTGAGGTTCGAATCTCGGTCGGGTGAACTGGGGGTGGTTTTTCCTAAATGGTTTTCCACTCTCCCTCCACACAAATGCGGGTTCACTTCCTCTAAATTCAACCCTCCCAATTCCTTATCCATTAGCGTAATTAGTACTTAAGTGTATAACCCGAACGGGTAGTAAGATGCGGTGCTAATTAATAAAAAAAAATTACTTTGGCGAGGTTTGTGTTATTCAGACTCCTCCTTAAATTTATAAAATATATAAATAAGCTTAGTGCTAATAGAGCTAAAATCTATTTCAAAACAAGCATGGCCTGACCATGAGTCAGGAGGCCATGGTTTGAGTCCATATGTCTGTATAAAAGATACTTTTATGAATATTATCCTTTTAATAGAACGAAAAGTATAACAAGGTTTACCAAAACTCCTCCACCTCATCCTCCTTATCCTATTTTGCTGTATTAGTCATACAATGATTATTGTGGGAACGGACATCTGAAAGGTTTTTTTTCTCAACCAGATAGGATTATGGTAGGAATAATGGCCTTTCAGATGTCCATTTTCACAAAAATCAATGTCTAGTGTTGGTTACTCACTTTGCACGGGTATGGTCTGAAGGAATATGAAGGCAACCCCTATGAAGGCCGCCACACCCACGTACTGCCAAAGAAAGTAAGTGACGAGTAGCACTTGAAGGGGTGCGATCCAAATGAAGTGTAAAAACAGGGTCACCATGTCAAACCGGTTGACGTCATTGGAGAGCAGATTCACCAACCATCCGGTGGTAGTTTTCCCCGAGGATACCATGCTCAGCTTCAATACCTGTCCATGTACAGTACATATACATAGTTGTAAAGGTAGAAAGGAGCTGTAGCATCCTCTGGGGGAGGCAGGTATTTGTCTTGATGGGGGGAAAGTGCTAACGTTGGTCATTGAGAGGCTTATTGCATTCACATTGCCAATATTAAATGTATTGATATTAAAAAAGAACATACATTTTATTGGGTTCACGATTTTATAATGTGGGTTGGATTTCAAGCACTTGTGATATAAAAACTATGTAGTAATATAATAATATAACATTACTACATTTGAATTATCCATTTTCTTAGAAATTAAAAAAATGGGCCATTTAAACATAAAAAAAAAGTTCACTACTTCAATATTGGATTGAAATAGTAAGCTGGCTAAGTAATTAATAGGTTATATAGTAAGGGTGTCATTAAATCCAAAATTTTAAAATTAGTTAATAAAGGACGAAAGGCGACAGTTTGTGAGAATATGATCTATTTTTACATTCACAGTATTAGTTTCTTTTACGAAGATAGCTAGAAAACAGTTGCTCAATGTTACAGTTAGGAATAATTGAGTGCTATATTGGACCCTTCTAACATAAATATCAGGCAATCTTGATTATAATCCCAACACTGCACAGTGGTCGATTTTTCACTTTTTAGGGGACATTTGTCTCAAAACTCAATTCATTAAAATTCAAAAATCCCTTTATAGAATTGTAGCCAGATAGCTAGCTACCTTGCTCGATCGTGTAACAATAGTTGGAATTCATGGAAGAGCTCGGCGATAAAGACTCAGGTATGCGAACGAAAGTAAACAACCAGCTCAGTAACATTTTGTCGTCGCTATTAGTCGATTGTGTTCTAGTTGTGCTTACAGTGTTTTATTGTGAACATTTCTATTTCACCATGGCTGCTGATACTTCAGGTTAGTTATAAACCTACGTTTATACATATCTAATATTTCTATGACTTTATTCATTTTTTTTGATTATAGAAAAAACACATTTTCATTACTGTCGCTCAGATTTCATAATAGTAAAAGAAAAATAGTACCCTTTATTTCGAGCTAAAAATGGTTTGATATTACTCTAAACATATCTACCTATCTAATTATAGCACTCATAATTTGTGTGGGTTTGCGGAAGTTATATTTTTATTTCTTTTTTGGTCATCAGGTGTCAGGCTGGGAGTGACTCGATTGCAATTGTTTGAACTTCTTTCAAACGAAGATCTTCTTTCGCGAACAAATACTGTTTATGCAAGGAGAAATATGGCCGATTTAATCACATCAAGAATAACAGATATTCCTGGAAAGGACACTATCACCAAGATTTCTTTATTTTCCAAAAAAAATTCTAAGTTGTTGGAGGGCTAGCGGAAGAAACAGAAAGAGTTTTTTCGAAACAAAATGAAGATTGGCTTGGAGAAAAAATACACAAATCAAATGTCCGGTTTACTCAGCAACAACTCGATACTGCAGCTCCCATTGGACGCCGAGCCACAAAAGAATTCAAAACATCGAGTATCAGGACAAAGAGAAGGTATACATAGAATTTGGTAACAAGTCCCAGTCCAGAAGAACTTGCATTTACAACTCAAACAAGCTTCACTAAAAAATGCAAGAGAAATATTGCTTATGTTATAAAGAATGCTAAAGTTACAAGTCCTCGCTCTTTCAGAACAATAAAGAATATTAATGCAATAAAAAATATGCAACCATATATTCCGGAAGAGGCCTTGGCATTGATTATTGACACTAAATTGAAGAAATCACAGTAAATATAAAAAAAAAAAAAGAAATTGTGACATCTATCCTTCTTACGACAAAATATTAAAAGAAAAAAATGGAGTGCTATCCCGAGGATATAAAAATCACTTATACTTTGGGGGAGGGGAAATTACAGTATCTCCTCGATCACACTGCTCAACGTTTGTCGACAGCTCAGAATGATGTTATTACTCGCATAGTAGCAGATCATGACATTTCAACATTGGAAATTACTTATATAAGGGATTTTGATAGAAGCTCCAGTCACTCGACAGACAAACAATTTTTTTTGGAGAGCTCAGATTCTACGGACTCCGATTTGTTGCTAACGTCAATTTTGACATTACGATTGATTGCGATAATCAACCCCATACAAAGAAACAATTTGGCTAAATTCTCGTTCTTCTTCTACCAGATTTTGCATCCCAATAAGATTCCAATTTATAAAAGAGAAACAAGACGTGATCCTGCAGGAAAGTGAATACATGGAAAGTCAAATATCAACATAAACACCAACCAGCTTAAATATTGACGAGAAAGATATGTATCAATGTACAACATATATTAATAAAAACAATGCTGAATGGTAAAATAGCCAACTCTCTAGCTGGAAATTCCTCAACCCAAAGCTGCTACATTTGCAAACATGAGCATATCAAATTTTTTGAATGCATTTTACATAATATATCATACCGATTAACTATAAAAACCTGGCAGATTCAAGGACCTGAAAATAAAGGTGCCTTTGAAGAAGAAAAAATTGGCGACCTAGAAATTTCGACAAGAAACTGGTATGCTTGTGGATGTCGTTAAACAAGATAGCGGAAATAGGAATGACGGCCACACAGCTCTATGATTTCTCAAGGAGTCCAAAAAGGCAGCAAAAATTACTGGTGTTAATGAAACCCTAATATCAAGATTCTCAGGGATTTTAAAAGCTATATCTTGTGGCTTCAAGCTGCGAACTGACACATTTCGAAAATATGCTCATGAAACAGCAAAACTGTTTGTGGAATTGTATTAATGGTATAAAACGCCGGCTAGTATCCACAAAATTTTAATATATGGGGCAGACTTTATGGACACTCTTCTGCTTCCAAAAGGACATTTGAGTGAGGAGGCCTTAGAAGCAAGGCACAAAGAATGCCGTTACTTTCATCTTCGGATCCACTTATGTCCAGCATGAGAGCGCTACCTAAAAGGAAAATAAATAAATTACCCGAGCAAGTCATCAACCTCCTTTATGTTCCAAAGATTACCCAGAGATCATCACGGGATAATCTAGATACAGAGGAATCTTCATTGAGTGAAGAGATGTCTGAAGAAGATTGTTCAAATAGTGAATTGGATTAAAATTTATAATTTATTCTTTAAAAATAGTGAAAACTGATATATAATAATAAACAAAAGCATAAAATTTATTTCAATTTACAATATTAAATAAGTACCTTAATTCGACAAGAATTCAAGTACCTTCTAATTATATATATATACACACACACACACACACACACACACACCTGCCCCCTAAAAGTGGAAAATCGACCACTCTGTGCTGGCTGCGTTGAGGTTGTAATGATCAAACTGTTATTAAAAAAAGTGTTATATTGTACCTTCCTGTATATTAGAGAGCAGCAGGCAATCCTGATTCTCATGCCAACGGCGGCTGCACTGAGGTTGTAATGATGATCCATAATCACCATCAGATAAACGTTGACAATCATCCCTGCGCCGTACATGTAGGCTTCCTCTATTGTCATGGTGCTATTGGGGGTGAAGTACTCTATGACCTTACCTAACAACAAGGGTTGTGCAATCCTGAAAAATAAACAATAAATAAATTGGAGCATTGAAAGACTAAAAACTTAAATAACTGTTGGAAATGTTACGGGAACAGCAACTCAACTCACAATTTGGAAATAATTATGACGTAACATGATACGGACATTTTGAACGAGCGACAACTTATATACGAGTTGGAAATTGTGACTTTCTGAATTAGATTTTAAGATCTAATTTGTGTCTCACCATTATTCTTAATCAATACTATTAATATTCTGCCCAGAACCTAAGGTCGTGAAAAAATCTTCCATGACACATGTTATTCCTGTTTGTGATCACACCAGCAAATTGGTCTAAAAGTTTGATACAGTATATTATAAATTGTAAGAAATAATGCTACTTCTTATATTCTTAATGGCACACTTTGTGCATGAATTTAAAAAAATCAGATTGGAGCTATTCTGGAATGTTCTAGCCAATGTGCATTATATTTGAATGGACATTCATATATAGGTTGTTCAGAAACTCAAGCCTAAACTGCACATATAGTTTGTTTGGACCAAAAGTAAAATCTCTATACATTCACATCCGGAAAACTATGCTAATACAATTAAATAGTGTTCAAAGTTTTGGCGTAAAGCGCCGAGAGAGCAAAGTTGTACAAGCATGCGTGGACAACAGGTTGCATAGGAGTTAGGCACGCGGCACTACACACCTCGACATCTTGGAGTACGGCAGCAGAACACGCCATGGTTAAAAGTAGACAACACAGCATTCCATCTAGAAATGGGAATACCTTCTGAGGATCATCATAAACAATCCTACATCACAGAAATTGATTGCCATTATTACATGTGCAGTGCCACGCAACTAACTTCTATGCAACCTGTTGTACATGTGTGCTTAACAGCTTTGCTCTCTCGGCGCTGTACGCCAAAACTTTGAACACAATTTGATGGCATTAGCATAGTTTTCCGGATGTAAGTGCATAGGGATTTTGTACTACTTTTAGTTCTAACAAACTATATGTGCCTTTTGGGCTATGAGTTTACGAGTACTCTGTATACTAATTAATAGTATTTATAAAAAAAATAAGAAAGGGTAGTTTCCCGAAATAATTTTCAAAACATTTGGACGGTAGCATTGATTATTTCCGAACCATTTTAACAGCTATTCTGAATTGCACTCAAGTGACCTGTTTATGTTGTGATGTCCTCATTTTGCTTTTCCATCAGTTTTAACAGTTTGGGAGAATCTGGCCTTATAACTTATAAAAGTTGACTCAGTTTTAGTTCTTCAATCAAATTCTATTTTTGCTGAATCCTTCTCTATATCCGCAGCCCTGCTCATGCAATAGCGTACCCACAGGGGTGAAGGGGGTTGTGTTTGAGGGGGGACTTAAGCCCCCTACCGTAGTTTGGGGATGCCCCGAGATCCACGCAGAAGAGAAAATAAAATGGGGGTGAAGGTGAAAGTTGGGAGGTTAGATAACCAGTTAAATATTGTGAGCAAAGAAAATATAACGTGCCACACATCCTCCCTAGTAGTCCTAATTGATGTTCTTGCAGAATAAGGATGTGGCCTAAGACCTGAAGATCGCAGCATGTTCCAAATCTACCAGTTTCACACGTGGTTCCATCGAGGAGTTACACAGTGGCTATACATTTACCTATTATAAATAATCGGCGATTTTTGTGACATTAGGCCTATGTGACGGCTAAGCCAACTTTAATTTAGGCCCATTTATTTATTTTTTGTTAGATTATTAGCTTTATAGTAGTAAAAATATAAATTATCAAGTTAACAAATACCAATTAAAAACCTTCAAAAAAAAAGTCTTCTTGGTGTATATAATGGTAAAACAAATTTTGCCTCCGGTAGTTGGGGGAGGCCTCCCCCCAAACCCCGGGTCAGCCCTCCCTACTTCTAAATCCTGCGTACGCTACTGCCTGCATATTTCTCGTTTTATACAGATCATTCTTCTAATAAAGGAATGAAAGGTAATAGGATGCATCCTCCTCATCTTGCATTTTGCAAACTTTGATAGCTAATAATTTTCAATTTAATTGAGTAAGAGATGTTTAGCAACAAATTTTCATTCATAAAATCTAATATTAAAATGCATAACTATACAATTCACAACAGATGCAAGTTAGCATTCTAGATTTCATTAGAACATCATTGTAAATGTTTGTTTACCTGGAACCCATACTGACAAGAAAGGTTAGGATTCCAGAGAAGATATATTGTTTCCAGAATGTCACGATAATTGCCCTTAGTAAACTCGGAGACTTGCCCTTCTTCAAAGCCCTTGACCTCTCTTCTTCCCATACTCTACAACAATGGGAAATACAAGTTTTTTTTTTGCTATACCAGATTATAAAACAATGAGAAACTCAAGATTATTTTTTTGGGGATTCTAAAACAGCCAAAAATTCAATATTATTGGAAGTTCAACAATAAGGAATACAATATTGCATGTATACAATAATACAACAATCAAAAATACAAAATGTGTTGCTGTAAAATATTCCACAATAATAATAAAAAACACATTGTACACATATTAAAAATAAGTAAGGTTTGTTGTTCTAGAGTCCAAAACAAAAATAAATTAAAGATTGTTTGTGGTTGAGAATATTATTTTTGTTGACCAAAATAAAACCACATTGAGAAATATATAAGATTGTTTGCTGTCCCAAAATTTATGGTAGCTAGAAATAAGATATTGTGTGTCATTCCACTTTCTATAATAGTTGAAAATAAGATATTTTGTGCTGTACCAAATTCTGCAATAATAATTGTTATAAATACAGGATTGCCTATTATTTAAGCATCTATGACAACAAGAATTTTAAAATTGTTCTATGTTCATTGATTATATACAATTATTAATGATAAATACAAAAGTGTTTCTGTCCAAAATTCTTCAGTAATGAAAATAAAATGTATCCTAATCAGTGGTTATAAGGCCTCACTCTCAAAATAAACCGAACTACTAGTGACAGGGAAATCGAAGTTAGAATCTCAGTTGGCTGTACTGAAGTTTGTTCTCATAAACTGTAATTATCAACCCTACCTTCACGCACATTTGGGTACATTTTCTCTAAATTTTACCTTCACCATTGTTGTCCATTAGTGTAAGCGAGTAAGACGGGTAGTAAGACGCGTTGCACAGTTCAAGGTTTTACAAAAATTGGAAAACAACTTTGATTGTTGTCTAAGATTCTACAACTATGATTAATACAATATTGTGTGTTGTTCTTGATTCTACAAAAATAATATAGGCCTACTCAAAATTGTTTGCTGTCCCAAATTTGATAGTGATGAAAAGTACAATATTGTTCTTTGTTCACGATTTAGTAGATGGAAAAAAAACTACAATATTATTTGTTCAGCTAAGGTTAAAAAGAATCTAAACAATTTCTTCACTTGATCAGTCTAGTTTCGGCAGTAATAGTAAACATGAAATATTGTTTATACAATATTATTCAATCATGAAACATTAACTCTGTTGGTTAATTCATTATTTTACAACAATAAAACATACAAATCTATTTGAATCCTCCAAAGTTTTCAAAAATTAAATATACAACACTGTTTAGCCAAATTTCTACAATAATAATGCACTTACCCAGGAGTCTTCAATAATAAAATATACAATATTATGTATCCACTAATACTATATTAATAAAACATACAAAGCTACTTGCTTACCCAAGAATCTCCAATAATGAAACATAAGATAATATTTATCCCCATTTATACAATAATGAAGCATACAAAACTATTTATTTTCCCAAGAATAATAAATACAGACCCTATATTATGGTAAATAAATATGATGTGAAATTTCATCACAAAAAAAAAATTCTTTATAAGAATTGTCAAATAGGCCTAAACAAAAATTTTGCTGTAAAAATAGTTTCATAACATCTGGAAAAATCATGAAAAACATTTTTTTTTATTAATATAATTAAATAAAACCATAAATGAAGGCCGATAAAAAATTCTAACGCAAAATAGTAAACATCGATACAATGAAATCACAAAGAAAGCTAGAAATTCCAGGGCTTGCGAAGATCACAAACAACCAAATAAGAATAGCAAAAAACATAAAATATTAATTAGATATATAGATTTTTTTGTCTAAAAGGGAATAAAAATAACGTCTAATTTAATAATCTATTGATAAAATAGTTCATGATTACTTTTAAACTATCAAAATAAATATGCAATAAATATTTTATCTTTAGATTTGAAACGAAATACAATAAACTCATGGGTTTTGGGTATATTATTTTCAAGTCTACATATAAGTGAGGATATTGTGTAAGGAACGAGCTTGTGAGAATATTAGATAAGTTGAAAATAGGTTAATGTGAAACGGTTTATAAGTTAAAAATTATTATAGAAATTTAATAGAAATTTGAAGTTAAATATTAAAAATATAGTTAGGATCACTACACACAATAATTGAGAAAGAGACAATTACAGTAATCCTATTAATACAAAATAGTCCTTAATATTAAATTAGTAATTGAAATATAATGATTAGATGAAACACTTGGTTAAAATATAATATGTTAAAATTATTGACATAAGCTATGTGAAATTACAGTCTTGAGTATAAAATAAGAAAGTAAATTGATAAGTTAAATTTAAGCTTATTTATGATCAATCAGTTGCTAATCAAAAAACAGTAGTCCTAAAAATACATTTAACAACATCAGAATGTATTAAAATATAAGATAGATATATAAATTTTGATAAAATTAAATTAGGTTAATAAGTGCTCATATAGGCCGTTCCTTAGCTAGGTTGGTTAATTCCTCTCCTTAATATTCCTTCGTTGGGTTGAAGTTTATTGACGACATGTTTCGGCTATTCAGCCATCATCAGGTCTGAGACAAACCAATGCAGACAGTTATTATTAGAATGTAAATAACGTGAAAATAAATTGAGTGAGAATTATAAGGAAAAATGTAGAAAGGTTAATCTATAATGCGGACGAGATAATATTATTAGTTGAAGGCAAGTTCAAAAATATTTGAATTATAATAAGAATTAAACGATCAAGCTTACCTCTTAAATCTAAAGTGGGGTTGAGATGTTCTCCCCTATGTTATCCGGTAGTGGTATGTATAAATTATAAAATTGTAACCATTGAAGAATTAATTTAGAAATTCTGTTGTTAAATAAACAATGAGAAAACAATGAAAAAAACAATGAAAAGAGAAAATATATATATATATATAATTTAATAATATAGATGCCGTTATTGTGTCTTTTGATGCCAATACAAAGAAATAAGAAAAAAAATTATTTGGGATACCATTCTCCATCTGATTCCTTTGGTGACAGCGAAGTATATGATGTCCGGGCGGATAGCAGGATTGTAATGGTAGTAGGTAGGGGAGGGGACGATGGGCCAAGAGGCCATTTTGATCTATGAAGTCATGGAGCAATTCACTACAAACTTCCATAGCTCTAGAGCCCTTGGAAGGGTGTTTTGAGTTGTACGAGTAGTCACCACTTATTGAAACAGGCGTTGCACCATGTAGCAGTGCATCCATTTCCGTTCCTGTGGCTCTCTCGAACTAATGATGAGGAGGGAAGTAGATTGAGATGAGACGTAATTGGCCGGTTGTGTTCTTCATTTGGATAGCCGATGCTTTCATATGTTGGAGGAGAGGAAGCGAGATTACGTGATGATCGAGGCCCCTTCGGACCAGGTTGGCCGTCATACACCAGGCCACATTCCCCGATTGGTCACTCCAATAACAGATTAACTCTACAAACGAGAATCTTACTATGGGACACATGTGGGTTTATCCCAACAGCATTACATAGACACAATGCTTAGCCAGGAAACTTTCCAAGTCAACCTTCTTCTTCGTGAATCTATCTGCGTTCCAGAGTGCGATCATGATCTCTTTCAGCACTGGGGGTCCTTTATTTATATGCACTACCATGAGAGATCAGGTAGAGGATTATATGCTCCATAACCAAATGGCCAAGGTCACTCCTTGAATATTCCTCGATCTTCCTCAAAAGACTCGATGAAAAGTCCCATTAATTCTGTCCTGGAATCCCTTTGAGGAGCTCAATGCAAGTTTTGAGCTTTGCTTCCTCATCCTCTAGGGTGGAGGTATGTGTAGTGGAGGAAGAGAATAGAGTGGGGGAAATGGTTTGGGTTGAGAAGGGGTGGGAATGAAGGAGCAAAGGAAAGAAGCGGGGAGAGTGGAGTGAGGAGCGGTGAGAGTGGATCGAGGACGGGGTTGGCGATGAGGGGGGAGCGGTCTTGGGCAGATCCTTGACCTGAAGGGAAGAACCTGGCAGGGCCTGGTCTGGGAGGGTAGGTGGCTTTAACAGCTGCCTCAGCCTGGGGAGGGGAGGTTGATCTCCCTAACAACGCACCAGTGAAATATTTCCTCAGTGGCTTTGGTCCTGGAAATAGAAACATGATCACCCTCTGTACCGCAGAATGCCCCGAGGGCTTCCAGACAACTCTTAAGCCATCCATCCTCCCTTATTGTGCCTTGAAGGCTCATGTCGTCCCTTCTGCCCATCTCATGGTCACCACCACAGAACTTACACCTAGGATTCACGCAGCAATTCTTTCGCACATGCCAAAACCGGAAGCAGTTTTTACACTGAACCAGACCATTGGATGACATATACTTCTCCTTGACGATGAGCCCACATAATACAATCTCACAGCAAGCTCCCCTGGAGTCAAAGCAACAAAGAGGTTGGAAACCACTGCCTTTCTCCAGTCATATGGTCCCGTTTCACATGGGAGAGCATCTGGTGGCAGATTTCACAGGGAAACTCATCATACCAGCTCCTCTTGGATCTCATCGGGCTTTGTGCGAGTCAAGAGTTCTTTCCCCATAGCCATGACCAAACGCTTCCGTCCTAGCTTGTAGGACTGATGTTGGATCTCCAAGATAATCAGGAACACCTGGAGATTGCCGTAAGCTTCCTCCGGCCCACATTGGAGGCGTCTTGGTCCTCCAGCTACCTCACTACCTCCACAGGCTCACAAAATTGGACTAAATGTCACTGGTCACCTTGTAAAAGTCCTCCACATCACAAAGGATCATGGGAGGGATCTTTCACTTGGCTTTGTGAGCCAGCTCAGGGATACTAGTAATCGTTTGGAGTGAGGAGCGGCTTATGGAATCCCACCACTTCCCACCTTGGCCCAACGGAGTGTCCACGGACTCGCATGAGCTGTTGACAAGTGGGAAAAGTTTGACCCAGTCTTCCGAATCTGACGAGAAGCCAGCCGGGCGTTTCTTATCCGCCAAAACCCCTTGGCGAGGAATGACGCTGGTGATACAGGTTTTGGAGGCCCTTGCATTAACACTTGCATCATTACACTTTCAGCGGTATTTTCTGTCTTGGAACGACTATGCTCCCCCTGATCATGGGTTACGTTGTCACCGTTAGGTCTCAAGCCTTTGTGCTGGCAGGAGCGGTCGCCATGTTACCATAATTATGTGCTAACAGCCCTGAGAAGGGCCACCAGTACTTTGTGACCTTCAGCGGCACGCACATCTTTGATAGTTGGAGGGGCCACACTGGACTCTTCCGTACTAGCAACGCTGCCGATGTTTTGTAGGGGGCCGGCAATAGTCCTGGAGCCGAGACACATGGAGGCCATACTAAATGACCCAGTGGCCCTGAAAAGGGCTGAGTCATCACTCACCCTCAGAAGGGAGGTCCATTAACTTGGAGTACCACTTTCAAATTTTGAAATTTTTTATGCCAAAGTTTTGTACTAGTTTTGCAACGTTTTATACCACAAATACAAAATTTTGTACCCCCACATATTTTGAGTAGCTAGCATATCAAAGTGGTCACTCCTAGTTAATGCTTAAGTACCACTTTTGAATTTTGTGCTTTTTTCAAAGCCAACGTTTTGTACTAGTTTTGTATCGTTTTGTAACACAAAAAGGATTTGTCTCCCCCACCCATTTTGAGTAATTATCATTCCAAAGTACACTCCAAGTTAATGATGGAGTACTACTTTCAAATATTGAGTTTTTTAAAATGCCAACTTTTGTACTGGTTTTTTTAATATTTAGTAGCACAAAAAATGTTTTAACCTCCACCCGTTTTGAGTAATTAGCATATCAAAATGTCCTCTCCAAATTAAGGGAGGACTAAAACTTTAGAATTTTGAAATTATTCAATGTTAACGTTTTGTAATAGTTTTGTACTATTCTGTACCACAAATAATAATTATGTAACCACACCCAATTTGAGAATTTGTCATACAAAAATGGCCCCTACAAATTAAGTGAGGTCTATATATTTAGAATTTTGAGCTTTTTCGATTCCAACGTTTTGTACTTGTTTTGTACCGCTCTGTAACACAACATTTTGTTTGCGTATAAAATATCGCCTGATTAATCGAGATTTTTAAAGCCTAATTTAATGAATATACTACATCATGGGTGAAACCAGATCAATTTATAGGGGACATAACTATAAATAACATAGTTAATATAAATGTTAGTTTTATGTTTAAACCATTTAATAGTTTCTCATTCAGCAATTTGTTTGAAAAATGGATCACCCTAGAAGCTATGAGTAGTCTTCGCGTTGATTTAAAAAAAATTAGATTCTTTTATAAACCATTTTTAAGTATTCCTCACTTAGAGATTTTTGAAATTTGGATTCCTCTCGAAACTATTTAGAGTGATCCTCACCTTAATTTTTTACGTTGAATAAGTGCCCACTTTAATGTGCTAGTTACTCAAAATTTATGGTGGTACAAAACTTTGTGTTTATGGAACAAAAAGATACAAAACTAGTACAAAACTTTGGCAATGAAAGAGTTCAAAATTCTGAATATGTAGTCGTCCATTAATTTGGGGTGGCCATTTTGATAAGCTAATTACTCAAAACAGGCGGGGGTATAAAACTAATACAAAATGATGGCATTGAAACGAATTCAGAATTTGAAAGTGGTACTTCGAGATAATGGACCTTGAGTAGGGCAAGCGACTCTTGGTGGCAGTCTCCAGTGGCCTCATTTCCGGGAGGTGGAGGGCCCCGCTGGCTCACCTGCTCTGGTTTCCTGTCCCTATCGATAAGGGTAGTTATACATTGTCTCTGATAGTCAACACTGGCACTGGAGTATACGAAAATATTGTTTTCATCGTAAGATCCTTTCATAAACTACAAACACATTCTTTATAGCGCAGATTAATAGTAATTTACTTTATTATTAGAATTATTTTGTAAGTATTGGAAATATCTATAGAAAGTGACGGCTGCAGATAGCTTGACTTGATGTATGAATACATTAATGTATATATAGTAACTTTGCTAGCACTCAGGTAAGGTCCTGCCTATGAAAATCGGACTATACAAAACAAACACTGTGTTTGGCCGAACAAAATGTGTTCATTGAGCCTGAAGGCTAGGCCACTGGACTGACAGTAGTTAAATCGTATTACTATTTCTCTCTGTTTCCTTCTTTCTCTGTTTCTGTCTCTCTCGATGCTCGTGTTCTAGGTTGGTCATTGACACGGCACCCTCATTCCTGTTTCATTTTCAATTTCAGTTGGGTTTTTACCTTTAGCAGTTTTATGGATGATTGGAAATGGCTGTTGAAACAAGAAAACGCCATACGCTCTCCCGTTTCACAGCGATAGAAACGGTTTCGGTAACTTCATGTTAACTTATCAAACTACTTTTAAACTGAGCAGTGATCTCTTTATATCTTAAGTTTATTAAGTTTAAAATAAGATAGTTTATTATTATATTATAGTCTACACGATTGTCTGATGATATTAAAATTTTATTATTAATTTTGTGTTCAATTTCTAAGTTTAGCAACAGAAATGACCACCTTTAGTAAAATATTTTTTTTCAACAAAGTCCTTTCGAGTTACTAATATTTATTTTAAAATAAGGGCAGATGGCATAATGGCTGCATTAGGTAAGTGGGCTGGTTACCAAATTTTAAAAATATTTTCTCGTGTGGTTTGATTTATTATCGGTAGATAACAAGTGATTTTTTAAATTTCAAGTGTAATATATTTATCTATTTTTGGAGAAGAGTAAATATAAAAATAGTTACTACTTTTAGTTTTCTAGAGTAATTAAAATAGAATGGATCACTTTTATATTTTACAAATTGTAATATGTATATTAAAAGTAATTTTAAATATATATGATTGAAATATTATGCTTTACGTCAAACGTAAACTAAATCTAATCTCCGACTCATTTTGGTGGTCACATGGTTTAAGACACTAATGCGTCACTCTCGCAATAGACTGGGCTGCCAATGATGGGAAGATTGGGGCTAGAATCTCCATCGGATGTACTGGGGGTGGTTTTTATTAAAATTATTGGTTTTCCAATCAATCTCTTTACGAAAATTTGGGTTCACCTCCTCTAATTTCAATCTTTCTCACTCCTAACACTTTAGTATAGATGCTTATAGCCTGGAAGAGTAGAAAGACATGGTGACAAAAACAATATCTGCGTTTATTATTTAGTTTATTTTTTGTACTTATGTAAAATCGAATAATACCCTAGAACCCGCCATGTTGTGCCCGTGGACAAAGGCGTTAGTTTAATCTGATATGATTTGACAGTGATATGGAGGATGGACCTCGAAACCCACTCGATTGTCTTGAGCAGTTTTTTTAAAATTGAATATTTCTCTTATAGATGCAAACTCTACAATTGTTATCTGGTCTCTGATAACGATGTTACAATATTAAATTTGTGGTTTTACTTTCTCATACATTAAACAGGTAAAGTTTCTGTTATTAAAAGTTTAGAGCTCCAGAGTTTAGTGAAAATATAATTTACTTTAATATTTCCGACTTAGAAAATATGATTTTTAGTAAATAGTTGTCCTGTCTAAAAGTCTGTTCTCCATTAAGTGTTTAGTTCGATTATTTTATGGTTAGTACTTTTAACACATTTAACATGTTTAACATTAAAAATGTCTTAGCTAAAACAATAAACACAAAAATCTTTTTTTAAAAGGATTTGATGATTCTGATTAAATTTCATTTTAGTTTAAAGGTCAAGGCACAAATTAATTGTTCATGTTATAAGTTAGGTGGCATGAAAATTTTGAAAAATAAAAGTTATCAAAAGTAAAAACTAATGGTATGGAACTCCGGAAGGAGTTTCTCACTCCATTTCTTAAGAATGGAGATATCAAAACTCGTAATATATATGAAATGAGATAATAGTTAATATACACTAGCAAACCTAAGAAGAATTGTGCTATACTTATGTAAAAGATATTTTTACTCCCGGTTTTAAATATTATAATTTCTTTTTTAAAGAATTAAAGTCCTCAATTGTATATTTATACCAATAAAAAAGATTGAAGTTGGGTCCACAAAGGTCAAGTAAATGCACTTCTTATCAAAATTTTGAATTCCCTTTAAAATTTTGGACATTTTTGTAGGGGTTGCACATATTATGGTTAACGCATTGCTATTAAATTCCTAATTTTTACAGAAGCGGAGATTTACATATCTCCACAGCAACTATTTGAGACTAAATAACTTTACAATAAAAAATTGTGATACTATTAAAAATAATTTTTTTATATTATATATATCTTTATTATACCAATAGTTCAGGAAATATTGGCAACTATGTTAATACAATTTTGTGAGCTTTAGTTGTACAGAGATACCACTTAAGTATTAACGCAATAATTCTCTAATTTCATAGAATAAGTAGATAAGTAAGTCTCTCAAAAAGTGTCTGCACGATTCCTTTAACCTCTTTGGGGAAATGTTTTTACAGAAATGATTTATCTCTATCATTTTAGACTCAATAGTCCATACTTACATTTCTTACTGGTAAAAATACATACATGAGGAATTTTATAACAATGCGATGACCTGAAGATGTTCAACACCTAATATAATGTCGAAAATGTTATCTGGAAGTAGAAATTTTAACACGGAGTGTTGACCCTTGTGGACCCAATATTGATATTTTTATTGGTCCAAATATACAATTTGGGACATTCATTTTTTTAAATAAAATTATAAAATGGAAAACCGGGATTCAAATGTCTTACGTAAGTATAGCGCAATTTTAGCTAAAGTTTTCTAGTTAGTGTTTAGTATTTCGTTTCACATATATAACGAGTTTTGGGTAAATATCTCCATTTTTAAACATTAGTCAGATTTAAATAAGAAGAAACATTTTGTCAATTATAAAAGATACTACAATAATTTAATACATTAAACGCCGTCTTGTGATTTGCAACTTATTTTTTGATTAATAGTAGGCTAAGAAATAATACTAATACTAAGGTACAGTGAGTGCTATTATACCACAAAAACTATGTTTGCATTTTCTAAGAGTTTATTTCCTTCGGAATCCTATTATAGTTTGCTGGGTGTATTTAGGTAAAAAGTTCTAAATATATATATATATATATTGTCAACACTCAAGATTATCATCTTTACATTATTGCATGCTAATTACTCGGCCTTCTAGAATAGTATCACTTACAATAAACACACACGGTTTTTTGGTTTTTTCACTAACAAATTCAAAGGAATTTGAAATCGTAGTTCAACTATTCAGAGGTGATGATGTTTATTTTAAGAACATAAGTTGTTCGAGGTACCCAAAATAATATTTTTACTAATAAATCAACCCAATAAAACCCAACCACGTTTTGTTACAGTTATTTTATGGAAAGGTTTCCAAAACAATTTATGTATATGATATTTTATTGTTATAAAACAAACCCTTTATTTGTTAAAGATAATCGAGATGTATTTATTTTGCTAATATGTATTTTAAAAACACATGATTGAATTCAAATATAAAAACATATTAATAATTCATATTAAATCATCTGAAAGACAAGAAAATAATTGAGCATATTAACATTATTTTTCTAAAATTCAATTGCTTATAAAAAATTAGGTTTAATATTATTACGCTTTTTTTCGATATTAATGTAAATAAATTATTTGTGTAGGTCTTTATGTACAGTAATAGAAAACATTTTTAAAATAATACCTCCAGAATATCTATATACTATAGTCATGGCAGAGCATATAAAAAGTAGCTTGTTGCTTTTATTATCATCAAAATGTAAATTTAATATTTTTATTATTTTATAACATTAATAATATCTATCAAAAGTTAAATTTGCAAACATATAACTCGACGTACGATTTTATTAGTTTTAATACCTACTGATATCTTTCATACTATCGTGATTCCCCTATAATTATCGTGGAAGTATTACTTTCGGTCAGGCATCAGGCTGTTTTTATAAACAAGGATGAAAGAACAGATATGGATTAGGGGTCATCCATAAACCACGTAACGCTTTGAGAGGGGGGGGGG
>CABFWO010001060.1:61269-76321 GCA_902155825.1 Timema genevievae | reverse complement strand
GGGGGGCTAAAAAGGTAGGAAAAAAGCGTTACGTGTCGACCCATTATGATGAGCTAAAAGAGATTGAATGCTAGAATTGCGTCTTACTTGTCATGCAGAAAATGAGTGAGACTTGAGAAAGAGTGTCATTTATTCTTCCTCCTTAGTCCATCCTAGTAAACATTTAATCCAAACATGAGTGAAGATAACAAAAAAGTTGTTCCTTTCGATACCAATCCGATACCAGAGTGTGAATACTAATATCAGTAAAAGTATTGGGGAAAAAAACTAACTATTATTCAAAGGAAAATATCGATATTAGTAAAGTATCAATACTTTTTTACATCCCTAGCTATCAGTATATTTACATCAATGGGGAAGAGATGAAGCTTGGACTGAGAGGAAATTAACCCGGATTTAAGTGGAGGAAGAGTGTTAATAAAAATAACAGTCGGAACAACTAACAAAGATTTGAACCGGCAAACCAGACATGGATCACTGATGCGGGTAGGCTGCAATGTTCTTCAGTCGTAAGAAAAACTCCAACAAAAACTATTTAAAAATGTGTCAAGTGCTGCCTTCCCTACCCCCGTGAGCGACTTATGAACTAGTGAGCTCGTGTTGAGATAGGAAGGGGCTACGTGTACCCCCTCTCGCCCCCCTCTTAGTGAAATTATGTCCCTCCATCCCTGTCCCTCGTGCAGTAATCTAGCGTGTCTCTGTCCTTGTCTTGCACTCGTGGAGAAGACTGCTCTAGGTCGGTCATTGACTCATCGCATTCATTCCCTCTCTCTTCCCCTCTCCCACCCTCGCTGCAACAAGGGTACAAGGGCACGGGCTAACCTTCATTCCCTTCAATTTGTTCCCTCTCACGTCGTGGTCCATTACGCTCTTTGTTCTTCAATCGCCAAATAAACTTGTACTGAAACAATCAGCCTCGGCGACTAGCAAGAAATAACCAACATTGTAGCTATAGTACATTTTTCACGAAAAGGACTTTTTAGAAAATATTAAATACTTTTTGATAACATTTAACTTGTCTTTGTTTGATGGGTGTTGATATTATCTATCAAAATTTGCAGTTGCAGATAGTGTTACCAGACGTATAAATAAATGAAGATTTTTTTAAAAACTCTTATAGCATTCGGGGTCTTCTATTAAAAAATTGGACTGTACTACGATATTTATGACGCGAAATACACAAGGTCATGGTTTTCATTCTTGTTTTGTGGAATAGTTAATTTTTTAAATAAAATTAAAAATCCTTACAAAAAATTATTCTAGTCTCTGTAAATTAAAAGTGAATCTAATTTTTTTTTTATTCTGACATAATTTTGTTTAATATGAAACTATATATTTAATATATAAAACCCTTTCCTGAATCACTTTTTTTTAAACCAAGCTATTTCGATTTAGTTTTGTTACTGTTTGTTATTATTAGATTTTATAAAGTTAAAATATTGTTATCACTTCTGCGCATGCGTCTGTAACCAAACATCACTAAAACCATGACCTACGTTGCTACCAAATTATGTATAAGTTTCCATGATTGTTAATTTTGACAAAGGTCACCTTGATAATCTGCCATAAATAACATGGTAATAACTAACTGGTCGCGTGGTGTAGTGATTAGTGTACCTGGATACAAGCTTAGGGGTCCTGGATTCACTTCCCGGATAGTAGCTTGGGTATTTTTCCCGGAAGGGGAATAAGCCCAACTGTCACCAGGGTTTGGTAAATTAGGCTTAAGTTAGGTTTAAACTTACAACTCCATAATAAATATCAACACATCATATCATTGTGGGTAAAACGTGAAAACAACCTCCTATGGTGTACCCTGAGTAACACTCTGTACCACAAGAGCAGCTAATAGTCTACATTACAACCTCCTATGTTGTACCCTGAGTAACACTCTGTACCACAAGAGCAGCTAATAGTCTACATACAACCTCCTATGTTGTACCCTTAGTAACACTCTGTACCACAAGAGCTGCTAATAGTCTACACACAACCTCCTATGTGTTCCCTGAGTAACACTCTGTACTACAAGAGCTGCTAATAGTCTACATACAACCTCCTATGGTGTACCCTGAGTAACACTCTGTACTACAAGAGCTGCTAATAGTCTACACACAACCTCCTATGGTGTACCCTGAGTAACACTCTGTACTACAAGAGCAGCTAATAGTCTACATACAACCTCCTATGTTGTACCCTGAGTAACACTCTGTACCACAAGAGCAGCTAATAGTCTACATACAACCTCCTATGTTGTACCCTGAGTAACACTCTGTACCACCAGAGCAGCTAATAGTCTACATAAGGTGGCAAACCAGATGTTCATATACCTCCCGGTATGATATGCAATACGATTAATAAACAAACAAAAGCACACTTATTATCTGCGTGTGTACTGGCGGGCCAGTCCACCCCTGACACTGTGCCTCCCAACTATTTTTAATATATTTTATCTGACGTGCACGCTTTTCTGGTTGTAAAATGTTTGTATCTTAATATAAGCTAAAATATTAACAGGTTGGCGCATAACTAACGCATTTTTTTTCTTTCAAATAAGTGCAACTTCGTTGATTTTTAATATGAAAAATTGTTACTAACACCAAAAAACTGTAATAAATGCAGTTTTATAAGTATACATTGATTATTTCATTACGGAAGATTATATCGTGAAGCTGAAGTCCTTCTTGCTGTACACACATCTGGAGTTTCTCCTCAAAGTTCAGAATTGAACTTCTTTCTTCTAGCACACTTGATATTTTTTTGCGAATGGCAACTTTAAGTTCGTCTATTGTTCAATGTTTTCGAACGTAGACTTTCAATTTCAGGTAACCACAAATAAATAAATCGTAGACAGTCAAATTTGGTGAGCATGGGGGCCAAGGAACATTGCTGAACCGTGACATTACGTGTGGGAAAACATTTGTCGAACAACTGTCATCGAAGCCCTTGCCGTGTGGGCTGGCTTCATCTTGTTGGAACCAAATTTCCTCCATTGAGGAGCGTAAGCTTCAAAGTTGTGGATGCAAAAAATGTTGTACCTTGTCAACCGACATAGTGCCCTGAAGTAACTGTTACTGTGCCCCCTTCGTCCTCAAAAATGTAAGGTCCAACTAATCCCACTTTCGAAACGCCGCACCAAAAGGTAACCTCTTCACAATGGAGATGTCTTTGGTGTAATTTGCGTGGGCTCTCTGTTGCCCAAAATCTACAGTTCTGCTTATTTACATAACCATCCAAATGGAAATGTGGTTCATTTTCAAAAACATGCGTTCTTTTGCCCCATCCTGTGTTTGAATTAAGAAGAAAATGTCTCAAATAACCTGGATGGAGGGCTGCTGCCAACCAACCAAAGAGTTGAGGAACAAAGAAGAAGATATTAATTTTACAACCGTATACTTCTATTTATAACAGTATATTTATATTTAAGAGTGTATTTTTATTTGCAACAAAGTGTAGCCTAGTGTATATCTCTAATGAGTGGGTGGGGTACCAAAGTGACAGAAAACACAGCCCTCACTTCCCATGGCCATTATGGACAGTCACTTGTAGCCAGATTCCACTATCAAGATATGTCTCGAGGACAACCAGCAACATGTCTAGGCTTCATCTGGTCACTTCTTTTGGACAAAGTCGATCCGGCAAAGGTCACATATCACCGAGAGCAACATGTACCAGTCTTAAGACGAGAGAGTTGGGGTCATGGGACTACTTTAATACCAGAACAAGTCTCGCTAGGGCATTTACCTCCCCCACCTCATTACTCATCCCACATTTATAATCAATCTCGTTCGTTCTTTAAAAGAAATTATATTAAGTATAGTAGTTCAAACAAGGTCATGTTCTTATTTTAAAATATTGTTTAGCTCTGTATACAGATTAGTAGCCTACCTAGCAGATTAGTCAACAGAGATATATTTTACTTGTTATTATAAGATACTAGCTGGCGTACCCCTTCATCCCACGGGGATTCTATAACGTAACTTTGTTATGTTCAGTGTATAAAATAAACCACAAGGAATAGTAACAAAATATTCAATTATGTTTAAATATGATAATTTATTGGTTAAAATTGTGCTACAAAACGCGAAAGTATTCAAAATAGAAATATAATCTGAACATGTTTTAAAAGCTAACATTAATTTTGAAGATTAAGCTATAAGTTCTCTATACACAATAGTTTGAGCTCTTTCCTGTCGGTGCTAGTGAAAAATAAATGGTGTGATGTATTGTGTATTGTAGCTTCGAAAAAAAATTTCGGAAATAGGTAAAAAAAAAAAATACACATCATCATGTTAATCACAGTAATTACTCTTTATATATATATATTTTTTTTTTAAAACCAAACTGTTCAAATATGTTTAGCAAAATTCAATTTTTCAAAAATACATTATTTTTAAACTACCCGCAAATGATTTGTTATTTGTAAAAACAAAAACATATTCTTATTTATCATGAAAAACTATTCACATGATCCCATCTTGAATTCAATCTTCCAGGTCAATAATATACAAAACATTTGTATATTCTATGGTATTTTCTGTAATTAAACTACCCTTAGGTTAATATTTTTATTAAAATAAAGATACATTACTATTCATATGTAAAATAGTCTCCCAATACCAAATGTCTAAAGCAATTTTTCGGAATATTCAAATTAAAAAACTGTTAAGAGTAAACTACCCATAGCCAAATTTACCCACCAAAAACAAGTATACAGCTTTATTTTTCATGATCATGTCAAACACTCCTCATATATATATATTTTTTAAAATCGTTAGAGCCGTTTTAGAAATATTTAATTTTTTTAAAATGACTCATCAGAAAACTACTCTTAATTAAAGGTATAAGGTAAAAAAAAACATTTAGTGATATAACCCTAGAAAATCTAAATATCAAGTTTGAACAAAATCCATCAAACCGCCTAGAATCCGTGTAACTTTTAAAGAGCTAGCCTGACATATTAATGTTCGTTCGCTAACATTAGTTTGATGTTTGATATTTGATATAATGATTGAATTGGGTCCAAGTTTGCTATCCTGTATTATAGTAATTAAAAATGGATTATATCTTTTTAATAAATCAAAAGTTCTGATGTTTTATAGTTTTTATTTTAAGTAAATAAACAGTTTTTTGCTAGATTATTTCACACGTTGTAGATTTTAATTTAAAAGCCCGACCATCACGTCATATACACGATAATTCCCGACACGTGAGATTTAGAACACGGATTAAGATTTTATCGACTCTTCCTACAAGGCCCTCGTCAGGAAGGAAAGTGAAGTAGATGCATACCCTGAAGAGGTAGCCTATATCTAGCGACATTTCCTTCTCGAAGCTTCTTTTAAAAAAAAAGGTGTGGTCATCCAGGTGCATTTCTGTTTACAAAGCTGCGTTGTTTTTCAAACAGAGACGTAGAAAGATGTCGCTATACCTTGCAACTTAACAACTTAACACAAATAAATCTTACCACCCGCTCTCATTTGTAATATCGTAATTTTGAATACAAATGTGAATAATAAATTATTGGGATGTATAATTCCATATCATTATATCCGTGGCAAGGGACAGACAAACAGACATAATTGTAAAATCCACTTTTTTGGGTTCATGTTCACATAAAAAATAAAAATTGGTCATAATCACAAGACTGATTTTTTTTCATGATCACAATACTTTTTCTTGATAGTTTAAAGGAAAACAAAACATAGTGACGCATCAAAAATGGTTGTAGAGAGTTAAAACAAATTAAAGTTATATAGAAACCATCTATAGCTTATTTAAGAAATTATTTATTTTCAATGTTTCTGGCCAAATCCTTTCCACTATTTTGAATCTTTCAAATTAAATGCTCGTTTTTCTAGAGAACAAAAAATTTTAAGGCCGATCGTAATTCCAAATCTTAGATTTCTTGGATGTTTATAAATGCTCGAATAACTCAAGCGGACAGAAAAATATAAAAACTATATTTATTATTATTATTTAGCACCGCGTCTTACTACCCGTTCGGGTTATACGCTTAAGTACTAATTACGCTAATGGATTAGGAATTTGCTAATAGTCTACATACAACCTCCTATGTTGTACCCTGAGTAACACTCTGTACTACAAGAGCAGCAAATAGTCTACATACAACCTCCTATGTTGTACCCTGAGTAACACTCTGTACTACAAGAGCAGCTAATAGTCTACATACAGGCGACAGAACCTGTATGTCATCTCCCTCTTGGTCATATGTGCCATACGATAAAAATAAGTAATAACTGATATGTACTTAATCCAGTACTGAATAAATGATGGGAGCATTATCCATGTGTGCGGGACATGGCATGAGCATACTGCCACTGATGGTTTTAAAACAATAACGAAAGTGTAAGTTTGTAATTTCCAGTGGGTTTGCGGTACACCCTTTTATACAACCCACTTTTGATGGATGACAACTCTACGTATAGACTGAGTTCGGTAGGAGGAACAATATCTGGCAGTCACTAAAGTTAATAAAACCATTTTAGTATATTCATACATCCAGTCATGCTAGCAGCAGCCATATATTTTAATAAAAATTATCAATAACTATAAATTGACATTAATAATATAGCAAAATGTTATCAATGTTAGCCGCTAAGAAATATGTTTGAATTTTCTAAACTGTCCGTCCAACCAAAATAAGGCTATTGATTTATGGGTTTAATTTAAACAATACTTCTTTATTAGGACATCTTTGTGTGCCGAGAACATAATATATTGTTACATTGTGTTTGCTAAAATTGTCTTGATATTCCGTTGTTTGTAAACATTGCAGCAATGGCGTAGATAGAAACCTTGTCGGGGTAGATTGGGGGAGAGGGGGGTTAGGGGCTTAGGTTTTATATTTTAACCCTACTTTAAGTTTCATGCATAAAGATCCATGGTGGAATTTATCAGCCACTAGCTTAATGTTTTACCTCTTATTTTTCAACAAAGGTTTAGTTAAATTCGTAAATTAAAAAAATATATTATTTTACACATATAAATAAAAGTACAAGCATAATTAACACAATATGACTTTAAAACAATTTGACAAATTTAACTATAAATGCGCATTGCAGGAATTATAATTAAATATGAATAAGAAATTATAGTTGAAACGTCCAGCTACTTTATTACTTTAATCGAAAATCCAATAGCAGTGGAGATGCAGCTAAATTATTTACGACTACATCCCAAGTAACGCTGATTTCTCGGTGAACGTTTAACATAGCCAAACCATTCAGTCTTTGCTTTCCTAAAGTGTTTCTTTAGTATATAGCCGACGCAATGTCGAGAAAGACTGCTCACTTGTACTTGTGGAAATCGGAAGCGTAGTGATAATCTTTAGCAATCTGTTTATGACTGGAAAAACATTTCGGTTAAACTTCAGATAAAATCCGATAGCATTTCTAGGTTTCTTTAAAAGCTGTCCTATATGGCGGTACTAAAGCCATAGCTCCGAGCACCACTGTCAAATCGCCTTCTAGGTCATCTTCATAAAAAGTGGATAGCTTTTTCATGCCTTCCTCTTGCTTTGGAGCTGGAAAAATAATTTCCTCACTAGGCGAAATACATATAAAACTCTGTAGTATGTCTTTTTATTTCAGGAAGCGCTGTTCTAGCTCATTATTGAAAGAATCTAAAAAAAAAGGCAAAAAAAAAATTGAAATTCTGAAGTACTCTTCAGGCAACTATGTCTTAACCTCAACGTTACACCTGTGTGTTTGACGACTAGCTATGCGTGCCATTTTCATCATAATTCCCAACCCTTCAGCCAACTCAGATAAAGATTTGAATATCTGACTAAATTCACTGTCTGCTCTTGCTCTCATTGATTGTATATCCTGGTGAATGTAAGATACCATATTCCTTGATGGAGCAAGGTTTGTGTTTTCTTGTTGAAGGAAGCTACAGAGAGGCAGACTTGTAGAAAACATTTTGGCCAACACGTGAAGTCAGACCAGAAACATTGGCTGCTCACTGGCACAACTAAGTTGTAGTTCTGTTGATGATGAGTTTGCATCAGACCAATTTGTGATTTCCTGCAAATCCTTATGCAAAGTAGCCAACATTTCCATTAGAAAATTACGTCATCATGCCTTTCAATCCAGCGCGTGACACACACCTGTTTCAATCTTATAGCCTTAGATCCTGGACAGTCTTCCAGAAGGGTGCTCTTTAAAATATTAGAGTTCTTAGGGGTGTTGAAAAAAATGCAAGGTTTACTAGCCGCTCCATGAAAATTTCTTGCAGGTGAGATGTTACGCACTTCACTCTCTGCCAAATTCAAACTATATTTTGCAGAATTCACATATTAGGTCAATAGGTGTTTTTTGCATACAAGCGTTTGCAGACAGTTGAATTTTTCACTCATTGTGAGGCTCCACCATAGCCTTGCCCTCTCAGATTTTCGGTCCTCATACCAAATTTTTTTATTTGGTTTCACACAATGCCCCGACACTGACCAATTGCCACGACCTCAATGTGTAATTTGTGCTACTTTTATGGGAAATGAAGCTATGAAGCTATTGTGACCTACCCGATAACTCAACAATAAACATTCTAATATAGTCAACAAACCCATTGAAAACAGAGATGTACTTAAAACGGAAAAGAAAATTACTTCCCATGCTTCAATCACTGAAACTTCACTTCTGACGGCCTCTTATTTAATATCATTACAGATAGATAAATATTAAAAACCATATTCTTTGATTGCTGTTTGTTAGGAACTATTAAGAAAGTCTGCGGCAATTAAAATGAAATACATTCCCTTGTCGAATGATACAATCAAAAGGCGGATATCTGATATGGAAGAAGATACAGAAACGCAAATCATTGAAAAAATTATAGAATCGAAATTATTTATATTAAAACTGGACGATTCTACAGATATTCAGAACAATAGTATTTTACTTACGTATGTACAATATAGTGACTTTGATGAAAGGGACTTGAAGAAATACATTAAAAATTTGTGAATTACCTATGTTCACTACCAGCAGTGAAATTTTCAAACTTTTAAATGGTTTCATTGAAGGGAATGGGCTCGAATGGAAAAATTGCGTTGGAGTTTGTATTGATGGTGTTAACACTCTTATAAGTAGAAAATCAGGTTTAGTCACTAAAATCAAGGATATGGTGGACAATAACTTACTGTCAAAGCATTGCTATATTCATAGGAAAAAATCTGGCCTCCAAAAAAGTGGCACCTGAGCTTAATGAAGTCCTGTCTCAATCTATTAAAATTAATAATTAGATAAAAAACACAAAATATGTGGATTGTGAACCCATTTTGTTGAACACAAGAGACAGCCCTTTCCCATGAAGGAACCCTTCAACTTATTGAATTATCATCGGACAAAGGTCTGGAAAATACTTTTAACTCTATGAGTAATTCAAAACTCTGGATAAGAATGAAAAAAGGGATCCAAATTTACATGATATAGCAATGAGATATTTTCCACCGCACTTCTTTGTGAAACTGCATTTTCTGGCATGACTGTGCTAAAAACGAAACAGAGGAACCATCTGGAACTTTCTGTCTCCGTTTGGCTATCACTTCAATTCATCCCAGAATTACTAAGCTAACAGACAGAAAACAGCGACAAAAGTCTCACTAGCCTAGCTATAATTTGGCTGATTATAATACCTTGAGACGAAAATGGGACGGAACGTAGTGTGGGAGTGGACGGGAAGTCAGGTTAAAATAAAAATTTTAAGTTATTACACACACAAATATTTTTATAACATAAACACAGTGAACTTACAATCATTTTTCACAGAACCCACACCAAAACTTTTAGGTTGATGTAGATGAAGAGTGCATTTCATCCTGCCCATACCATGAGTATTTTTGGATGCACTTAATTGCGCAACAAATTTCGGTCTTTCAAAATCTTGTCATAAAACTTATCACACTCCATGTTACAATTTTGTCTTACAACAAGCATGGCTCTAATTGATTCGACACATAGTTTAAATTTCTCCTTAGACCACAATATGCTCTTAATAATATAAATTATTCTTCCCACGGATGCTGTACTTCCTAGTAAACAAAGAATAAACTCTACTACATTACAAAAATCATGAAAACCTAAAAAGTGGTAATTCATTTAAGAAAATATTTGCACCAATCTATAAGATACAGAAATATTTTCTTCATTCCATGCATCCAACCTCCTCAAAACTATAGCTTTTATGAGGGCCCACTGATTGAATACAAGAGTTTCATCTGTTCCTGTTCGTGTGATCATTTACTTGTTTTAAACTGACCTGTATTTCTTTACCTGTATTTGTTCACGGCTACTTCTGTAGCTGAAATATTATATTTTTCAATAAAGCTAATGTATGTTAACTATTATAGGCTCAAACAGGGATCTTCAAACAAATTCTGTGACATGGCTGGGAATTTTTTATGAGAAAGAAAATATGAAAGAAGTTCATCAAACATGCTTGAAATTCTGTCAATTGATGGCCTCAGTGACATAAACCTTGTAATCCCACGTTCTAACAATTTATTAAAGTTGTTTCTTGCAAAGTCACAAAAGTTATAAGTTCGTCAACTGTTACTGTGCACTATAAAAGTATTTGTTTATTTTTACTGCAAAACATTCAATATCAATTGGTAAGCAATTGACAGAACATTGAAGACAATTGTGTATAATGTGTGCCTCAAAACCAATACCAATAATATTTCGCTCCAGTACAATTTTAACTTTTCGCCACAAGTTATTTTTACCAACTCTTTTGCAACCACCAAAATTTGTTTTGGTATTAACAGCACACAAAGAAACGATTTAGTTTTGTGAGGTGAATAAACATTTACTCCCTTCAACACAAGACTTTGTAGGTCAGATGTTTCACCAGGTAAGAAAGTAAAATATATAATTTTAACTTGAAAGCTACAGTTTGGTAAAAAAGTACCGCAAAACAATCGGAAACACTTTGATGTATTTTTTTTATGTATCTAAACTATCGTAATACTTTTAGTTTTATTCAAATACATTATTAATTCAACCAGTATATATGGTGATAAAACGTTGATATCTATTGCTTCTGAATTTGTACGCACCGAAGAAAATTTTGGTTCATAAATCTTTATTAATTTCTACAAGAGATATTTGTTCGAAAACTCTGATTGTGACGCAGAGTATGATAAGCAACAAGAGCTTCACATGCTGCAATTTTATCACTTTCACGATCACCACCACGTCTCACAATAAACGAGCTGATGTTTTTGAACGAACTCAAAGTTATCTCAGCATACTTATGTTTCTGGTTACGTAAATGTTGATTGCTGTCGCTCCTACCTCCATGAGCAACGGGAAAATGTACAATACAATGCTAACAAACCACTTTAGTTTTATCACTACACAACATGTCGAGTTTAATGAATTTGAATTCTTTTAGAAGATCATCATTAAATGTGCAACTTCACTTCTTTGATATTTTAAAATTGAGGCTCTAAAACTTTTAAAAATGTAAAAGAAAATGGTAGGTTCTGGTATGCAACATGTTTATGATGCAACCAACAGCCACACAGAACACAACTAACGCTACGCTGAAATGCACAAGTGTTGCCAACACGTAGTTTTTATTTTCTCTGTATAATTGACTACAAAGTTACAGTAGTTATTCAATTGGTAGTTGTCGATCTATCTATCAATGGTTACACGAATGACTGGTAGCTACAATAGTAGCCATTGATGCGAACTTGATTATAGGTTATGATTGACACCTATATCTAAGAATATTTTAAAGTTTTTTTTATAAAAAAATGGGACAAAACAGGACTTTTACTAAAATGACTGGATGGACGGGACATGGTAAAAACAAAACAAAAAAAAAACGGGACCTATGGTTACCCTAACTAAAATCTTCAAAAACTCAATTGTTACAAAATAAACAAAGTTAACTTTTCCAGTAATTTAAAGTGTCTGTTTTATTAAAATACTGCGTTTTTAAATTCAAAATATTAATTAGAGTTTGAACTAGTGTTTAGAATTGAGAGCTCATAAATTTTGATTTATTAAATTACTTATTTTGTATACACAAACATTTGGCGTGTGTATGAGATAGAAGAGTTTCGCTGACAAGTTGTCATTCTTAAGCTGTTTCCCCTGCTCTTCTAACTTCTTTGGTGAGTTACAGTGAATACATATATTTTGCAATATCATTTCTTTTATCAAACTAACACCATTACAATCAACTTAATAATACAGTAATCAATTTTAAAATGAATAGTAATATAAATCTTTGGTGATCAGAATGGATGTAAATAAGCACAAATTAATTGAATGATGTTGGCATGAGAAAACTACAATATTCTATAAGAGTTTATTACTCCCTTGATTGATAACTAATTAAAATGTAATTTTATATTTTGTCAACATGCCACAGCGTATACTAATACTCTTTATGACCATGCCATCATTAATTATCAATAGTTTAATTATAATTAGTTGAATTATGAACTTTAAAAAAAATTGGAAAGGTATTTAAGAGTAAATTTGTTGGGACGGGGGTCTAGTCTTATTAAAAAGGAGTTTACCGGGCTGCGGTCTCACAGAAGTTTAGAAACACTGCTTCAGAGTATCTGACGTTGCCAACTCGAGCGTGTATCCAGTGAATGAGGGCGCTTTTCTCACAACATCTGGTGTTACACCCCTCTCTCCAACCTTTCCTTACGACCATCGATAACTTAAAGGAAGGGGGAGGGTTGCAAGCTACATAGTTTATACAAAGGACATGAATTGCAAGATTTAAATAATAATACCATAAATTATTTATTCAAAGCAAAAAACAATTAGAGTTAAATTAATTACATGTTCTCAATAATAGTACTGAGTTCAGTGGAAAATCATATTAAAAATAAACAGCTATTTAGCGCAGTCCATTAGAGAGAACTTCTCTAATACTTGACATATCAAACAATCATGATGGGCTAGTCTTTATGAGACAAACAACCCACAGTGTTGAAAAGTATACAAGTAAACAAATAATAAATCAGTTAATAAATTTGTAGGATTTATATAAGAGCCTTATGGGCCTTATTACACTGTCTCAAACTCGTCTGCACTGCATCACTTAAAGCAGACTTCAACAAATTAAATAATAAATATAAAGTATTTTTATTAGACATTTTTAAAATACGCGAGAGTTTGGCTAACAGACTTTAGTCAAACTCCCGCGGGACTATGTGACCTAAACTAACAGTTTAGAAACCCATCTATTCGTGAAATCAAAGTCAACAAATTACTATAAATAAAGTCTAGCGAAAACATTTAAACAACGATAAAATATAAAATTAATTACTAATTAATTTTGATCTGTCAAACAATTTACGTCTCGAAGTTAAATTTAATAAGTGTTGATTATAACAAAAGAAATCAAAACATTTTATTTGCAACATTATTTCAGAATGAAATATTAATAAATTTCTCCAACACAAAAATTTATCAAAGTTATTATAATGTAAAGATCATACTAAACAGCTGTTTCGAGCGCCCAAGTGGCGACAGACATTATATATTCTACTATTTGGCCAAGAAAATTAATGTAAAAATTAACAACGCCTAACGCGGCTTATACAAAAGTTAAAGTTTTGAATAATAATGTTCAAAGTATACGTTGCCATAGTTAACGTTCGTAGTTTATCATGGATGTACCTGGCATAGTCCTGGTCCTAGGACTATGTTCCTCCGTCCAGTGTTAGTTGAATAATCATTTTAATAATGCGAATACAGGACTTTAAATAGGGGTATTTCACAGCAGGGTAACAAGGTGGGGGAAAGAACAATTCTGTCGGTGGCCTTCCTTCCAGAAGGAATGGAACATGACGTGGCTTATTGATATTATTGTCCCATTATTCATTTTAAGCAGCGATTCTTCAATCGGGCGTTATTTATGTAGTTCTGGAACTATCCATCAGTGTGCAGGTGGGTAGTATCCTGTTGATCGTGGATAGCTTGGCTCAGCGTGTCTTCAGTGTCTATTTGATTTAGTCGGGGTTGACTTCGGTGAATGAGTCTCTGTTACTACCCGGTGTAGCTCGTCGTTGTCTACACAAGAAAGATTTGGTGAGTACAGATTCCAATGTTTTCCGCAGTTCTATAGAATTGATTTTATTAATTAGAATTGTCTATTACGTTGTTTCAATTTACAGGAACTACAATAGTGAATTGTACTATTGTAGGGTTTAGAATATTATTGAATATTATTTGGATATTGAATATAAATCTGCGGCGAGTTGAGTATGAAGCTTAGAATGGGGGCGAGTTCAAATGTAACTCAATGTTACACTGGCTTTTGTCAAATATCAGTAACCCCTTCATAATTTCTAAGTGTCACAATGCATTTGTAATAATTGCAATACTTCATAATGTTTGAAAAATGTATTTTGTCTCTAGATCTTCCTGCAACCCTCAGTTACATCCTTAATACCCCTATTAGGGTCGTTACCCTGGGTTTGGTGACCACTGCATTAGGCGATCCTAAGAGCTTAACTAGGGCGTTAAGGTCCTAGGGGTGCGTTCTCACAAATAGTATTTCTTTTAATGTTTAAATAAAACTCATATTTAAATTAAATAATTCAATAATTATTTACAAATAAAAAAATAAAATCTAAATATTTTATCCAATACAAGATTAAATATGTATTTTTTTAAATTACCACCCACATAATAACATTTATCGATTTATGACATTTGGAGCGGCTTTGCCTGGCGCATCACTTTTATATTTAATCAAAATCTTACGAAAATATTAAGATAAAAGGAAAAATGGAATAGATAATATCTTTTTACACCTAGATTAAAGGGGAGGGGAAAGTTCGATAGTTACTTATTAAAAAATATTTATCTCTTTTTCAATTATCTGCTTAGTATATTAGAACATTATTATTATTATTATTATTTTGCGTCACGCAATGGGTGCTGTTTGTTTCTCTTATACTAGAAACAACTGGGTTACATGAAACCCTTGAGTCGCCTCTGTTGGTGACATAGTCCACTATTACATGGAACGTTTGATCCCCAATCCCCCCCCC
>CABFWO010001060.1:21906-61241 GCA_902155825.1 Timema genevievae | reverse complement strand
CCCCCCCCCCCCCACTAAAAGAAACAGATTATTCAGGCAACGTTGTACAGGAACATACTTATTATCAGAGGTAATCGAATTCTAAATGTTAACTACTGATCCATGTATGCAGTGGATTCAACATCCATGTGGGCCAGGGGATACCAAAATCATATGTGGGCAAAGAATGTCACTTGGGAACTTGTGTCATCACACAGGAAGAGGGCAATTATCATCCTCCCCGTCCTCTTCAATCGTCCGAGATAGCTATAATGGCCTGGATTGAGTAAAGTAGAATTTAGAATAAATCTACCCACACTCGCAGATAGATTGTGTGAGAACAACAAGGAAAAACACTATAACCGGGATTCAAACTACATTTCTTCATCACAGAGACTATATAAAACTGTCGCTTTTATAATAACCCACTGGTTCAAGTGTCAGGAAGGTTTTGAGTAAGGTTTTTCAAAACTATTACCTCTTAAAATAAAATAAAAACAATATATAAGCAACAAAAATATGAATGTGAAACAAAATTCATTTAAATATATAATTAAAACAAATGAAGAGTATAGGGAACGAGGGGGATATAGTTTAATTTTAAACTTAAAATGGGCTAGTGGTTCCATCTGTTAGATAATCAAGAGATTATAATGAACATTACAGTATCGTTTAAAGAGGTCTCTGCCATATTTAAACTGATTTAATAAAGAGTTTTGTCTGAGGTCCTTATGGTATTTAAGATATATAGGTAGTTATCCTGGAAAATATGTGTAGTGTGACTTTCCCCAATTTTCCCCTGTACACTTCATAATATAAATAACCAAACAATAAAAATATTAACAACTTTTTAAAAGATTTAAATTAAATATGATATAAAAACAATAAATAGTAAACCAAATCAATTTAGAAACAATTCAAATGATTACAATTTGAACAACACAACAATATCATATGTAACACATAACTAATTTTAAAAAAGCTACCATTTTTATTTGACAGTGTACCATGACAACAGTACAATGTGTCCAACAATTCCAGTCACCTAGCAAGTTCCGTGGACTTACCCCATTCAAGCAGCCGGCCCGGGCTGGATCTCTCCCGTTCAACTCACATCAATATCGGTCGTGTTATAACGGCAGGGTGTTCAACAAAACAATACAATTGTGACTGTATCGGCTGCTCTGTAAACTACCCCCAACCCCCAGCACCCTACTCGAGATCTTTCTCCTAGTTCTGGACTATGCACAGGTGCAAGAACTAGGGGGTGTAGAGTGATTATTCCCCCTAACTGTGTTCCCCTACCACTTTCCATGAACTAACGACGTAGTACGCGTCTGTCAGTGAGATAGCTGTTTTGTTACTTGTTGATGATAACCGCATAGATAAGACTGGCACTTTCTGCTTTCCCATCACCATATTTCCCTGCTGAGTTTAATTTGCATATAAGCCAGTGCTCGCAAGTGATACTATTTGATGTTTGTCTAGTCTTAGGGACATACTCCCGAAAAATGTAAGTTGTTATTCGATTTTCGGCATATATTTATATATTTTTTCTATTAAAATTATATTAAGGGTTTGAACTCTTCAAAATTATGCAGGGCTAAGTTGAAAATCTTTTCTGGCTCATTTATTTATTTATTTCACTAAATTGAAATTTGATAGCTATACTATTTCGCTAACTTTATCTTAAATGTGGAATCTGTGGTCGGGCTGATGGTTAATGTAACCATTCTGTTTGTAATATCATTTGGTGTTTGACTTTTATAGTTCACCTTTTACATAAATTTTTCTTAAAACACTTTGGCTTGGAGTATATCTTTATCATGCTTTAAATTAGAGATTAATAAATTTGGTATTATTTGTAACGTAGCTACAAACAAACATCGCCACCAACCTCCGCCACCTTAAAAGAGTGTATACACACTTACCCCATTTTACGAGGAAGTCAGCGCCTAATGACGGCACTCTATTCACGTAAACACAGAACACTGCTTATTGTTCGAGTTTGGCAAGAAAACAAGAATGAAGTCACGAAGAGGGCTGTGACCCCTGTTCGCTTGTACGTTATCTCCGAGTTTAAGACACTACGCAGGCACTAAGGCTTGAGTAGAGGAGTGATAAGTGCTATCACGTGTGTCTCCCTACCCCCTCATAGTATTCCTCATGACGTTGTGCGCAGGCGTCGATGAGAGGGTCATTTCTGACTTGCTGTTGATGACTTCATTGTTCATGTGATATCTCCCTACCATTTTCCCCCACTGTTCAAATTGAAATATCAGCTATTACTCAGAATTGAACTTTAATCTTTGATGCTAATAGGAATTAAAGACTTACCAACATTTAAGTGATCTTTATTTCGAAAAAGGATTTTTTTGTATAATTATTTTATTTGAAAACTTGGCAATGACTAAACTCATTCTAAATTATGTAGGTCTTAAATTTAATTATGTTTTGATATATTTTTTATTTTATTTTAATAAATCAAATTTATTTTGAAATTAGAATTTGTTTTGGATACGGATTTCTTTTTTTACTAAATAAAATTTATTTTGAAATTAGAATTTGTTTTTGATACTGAATATTATGGTCTTAAACCTTTTTGATCCGAGTTCATATGATTTATTCACAAGTCAAAATTATTTAATTGAATCTTCGTGCACTCGATTGCACTTTATTTCTTTTACCATATACCTACAGTTGTAGTGAGTCCAAGTGTAAAAAATAATGTTTGGTATCATAATTTCAAGTTTAATGCTATTAGGGAAAACATTAGATGTTTCTAGTATGTTAGAAGTTTATTATGAACTTAGTAGAAGGGTTAGAAAGGAAATAAGTATGTTCGTGTCTAAGTTACCCCTACCTCACGGGACATATTAGATGAGAATAATGTTTCTAATAAACATTAGATCCATGTGTACAGTTACGAGTAAAACTCTACTAGCTGTTTTATAAAATATAGGATTTATAAATACAGAAATGTGATATGTATATACTTTTAATATGAGCTTAATATCAAGTGTATCTTTTGAACGGCTTAGCCCTAATGTGTAGATGATAGGTTGCATTCATGCTTACAATCTAATTTGCGTATTGTTCGTAATAATCTATTTTGTTTACATTTGAACTAGTAATGTTTCCTTACGATGAATATTCTCTAATTTAGTTAAACGTGCTTTGAACGCTTTAGTATAGTATTGCTTTTTATACTTTTGTATATATTTTGCTTCCTGACAAGTATTGTTGAATTATCCCTCTTCCCCCTTCTATGTGGCAATGGGTTTTCTCATTGACGTTATCGCACTCTTGCAACCATGATGACTCATACCTTGCGCCAGTTTGGTGGCTAGACAAGCCAAGTTGAGACAGGAATAGATTGTGGCCTTAAGGTCATTGACCCTGTTCATACTTGGTACCAGTTTGCTGGCTCAACAAGTCAAGACTCGTATCTGGTTACACTACGTTTAAGGGACAAACAGATTTTGCGTGAATAATACATAATATTACAAACATATATTTACTATACATTCAAGCTTTCTCAGACATACATAATATTGATTATAGATTAAAGGTTTCATAGACATACATAATATTTAATATACATTAAAGTTTTCACAGACATACATAATATTTATTATACATATTTACAGGAATGACGCATATATTCGTTCATACGTTTTACTACAGTGTCTCTTAGATGTGTCAGTAAAATTGTTTTTAGCTCACAATTCAGCATTTTATAGTTCAAACCGACTACTTGACATATATAATTTGTTTTTTTTATGGAGGAGGAAAAATCTTTCAAAGACACCGCTCATTTGAAAGTATGATGGTCGGTAGTGTGGGATTTCCACCCACTAAAAAACCTCCTCTCCACTTTCCCCGCACTTATATGCAGGGAAGACTGGGTCGGAACCACGTTAGCATTACTTCAACCCAGTCCGTGTTGCGTCACACGACGTCCACTCCTCCTTCATTGGTCCCTCACAGAGATCTTTGCTTTAAGGAGGCTCTGCGCGTAGGCAGCGATTTCCTTCCAATTTACTTCACGCTCTAGCATTAGTTCCACCAGGGTCGTAGGATCGAGGGTTTAGCCTATGTTTGTTTCGGATTTGGCTCTGCAGTTCTTCCAGCGGTCGCACTCGAAAAATGTGTGCTCAACATCGTCAATTTTATCCGGGCAATACTTGCACCTCGGAGTGTGGTGCAAGCCCATTTTATAGATACGAATTAAACGAGCCATGTCCCGTCAGAAGTTGGGTAAGGTAGAAATCTATTTCGCCGTGGTTTCGAGTGATCCAAGCTTTGATGTTCGGGATCAGGCGAGCTGTCCACCTGCCCTTGTCACAGGCCTTCCATCTCTCTTCCCATTCTCTCAGGGTTTCCGCCTTCACACTTGCTCTGGTCTCAGTCATGTTGTCACCTCTAGTTTTGAGGTCGTAGAGTTTTACTATCTCCGATGCCAGTAGGTCAATAGGTGGCGCCCCCGCTATAACCAGTACGGCTGCTTCGGAGACCGTGCGGTAGGCACAGGTCACCCTGAGAGCCCCACGCCGTTGTACAGCCGCGATCTTACGCCGGTAGGTCTTTTGTTTCAGGATATCTGCCCATATTTCCGCTCCATAGAGCAGAATTGAGTGGAGTACTTGCAGAAGAACCCTTCTCTTTTTAGTTTGTGGGCCCATTGTGTTGGCCATAATTCTCGATAGGCTGGATACCGTCTTGCTGGCTTTTGCACATGCCCTTTCTATGTGTTCGCGAAAGGACAAACTTTCATCTATCATTACTCCCAGATAGCGCAGTGCCCTTGTTGACGACAAAGTTGTCGCGCCAATGTCTACGTTAAAGGGTTTAGGAAACCATCTCTGACGTGTCAGCACAACCATCTCTGGTTTTTGTTTGGCTAGTTTTAGCTGGTGTTCTTCAAGCCAAGTTTCAACGGCATCAATGGTCGACCGGACCAGGAGTTCGGCCTCCTCCACGCTGTCCGCCACTACTGTGGCCGCGATATCATCAGCGAAACCCGTTAGCTGTACTTGCTTCGGTAACGGAATCTCCAATAGTTCATCGTAATTTGCGTTCCATAGGTCAGGGCCCATGACCGATCCCTGTGGTACGCCAGCCGTTATCGGATATTCTTGGGGGCCTTCTGTGGTTTTGACGATTAACATTCTTGCGTCGAGATAACGTTTCTAATTTGCGTTTCCACTGTAGGCTGTTTGATGTCGATGACATCCACTGATTTTGATAGCGTGTCGCATACATCCACGACGAGTATGTCAATCAAATCGTTACAATATCGTGAGACGGGTGTCAACCACATATCCCGTAGGTCAACAGCGACGTCGATGAGGTTCCACACATCACAAAGACACGCCCAGGTAGGTGCTAGATGCAACCCGTTTGGTCCGGCGTATTGTTTTTCGCTGATGACGACCATACGGTAACCGCATATGCGTCTCAGAGAGATTTCATGATTAGTCAGACTAATCTTCTGAGGAGGCTGCGTGTTGCTGAAAGACTTTGATATGAACGACTTGTAGCTGCCTAGTTCTTGCCACTCTGACGGTTAAACACCGCACAGTTTCCTCCACATTTTTATATCTGGATATAAGGTTTATAGTTGTTCTTGATGCTCATGCCAATGATGACTCGCTTGGAGTCGACTTCGTCCAGTGGAAACAAAGAGTTGAAATACTGGTGAAGGCGAGTAGATTCACCGCCTTTCTTTGCGGGTGCAAACGTCTTGGCCTTCCATGACGTTTTAACAATTCGATGACTGTCATGATTATGGCCGGTACGCAGTTGGGATGGCCCTTTTTTTTAGGAGCACGCTGATTGGATGCAACTTCTTGAGGGGCAGTAGGATCATAGTGTCATGAAAAATGTGTTTTAATAACTCAACACCTTAGTGTCATTGCCTTATGATTGATGGGCGAGAATAGGGTTAGGAAATTTTCATTGGAATGTCCTGGGCCCGATAGAAAAGAAACATGAGACAGTAATGGCCGCAAACGTTTGATGTTATGCTTTGAAGATGTATCATGTTATGAGACGCACGGGAAGTGTTTTTGCTTATAAATACCAGATGTGACTTTATGTGGGGTGGAAAGCCATAGCTGTCAAAATATTCTCCCACATCCATCTTGTCGATAAAAATGGCGACCCAATGTTTACCAGCTGCTGCGAACGATGCATCACATGAACCAGCAGCAACGTGTCGCCTTGCTGAAAATGGCAGACAAGAAACTGATTGACTCTGTTTGCAAGTGTGCCTACAACACTTTAAAAGGGAGGGTACCATTGATAAATGCGCAAAAATGAAAGTTACGTGCTCACAAACAGGTGTCGCGCAAGATGGTCAAACTAGGAGAGTGCTGGAAGAAGAAGAGACGACTACTCGTTCAGAAAGGATGAGCGTTTCTATCCTTACTTTTAGCACCATTAATCATCGGTGTTCTCGGTTCCTTATTTAACAAGTAGATAATGGAAAACAAGAATAAAAAATGATATTTGTGTCCCCGGAAACATCATACCGTTAATAACAACACCACCAATAAGTGGCCGTGGCCACAAATCTAGTGGTCTCCGAGCTGGACAAGGAAATGAAAAAATTCTTCGCTTCAAAACTTGACGACAAATCTAAATGGACTTTATACCAACAAGTGCTAAAGTGCTATCTGCACTTTAGTCAACACCGTCTACCACCTTAAAACACCACCCTACAACCACCCTTGATGTGTCTATACTTCCCATCCCAGCTGTACTCAATACTCTACCAGTACAGGCACGTAAAAAAGCCGAAATTTTACTAGAACATATTATTTCACGGGGTGGTATCTCTTGGTACGAAAACGGGGAAGTGAGTATTCACGATACGCCTCTCCATGGATCCAATCTCATGGATTTAGTCAACGATCTGGTCAGAACAAAAAGACTCAGCGATCCGTCGGGTTGGCAAGAGTTTCTTAGGGCACTTCAAAGAATAAACGTACCGAAAGAATGTATTGTACACCCGAAACGTTTGGAACCCATTAGAGATCTGACGCCCATACCCCAAGCACTTACTCCGTCGCAACGCCCTAAGAAGAAGAAACTGAAAAGGGTGGATGAAAACAGGTGGCTACCATTCCGAGCTTAATGGCCCGTTTAGTCTACATCTACTGCGAACCTTCTCATCCTGCAGGGCTTGCAGCGGAGGCATCACTAATAAAGGCATTCAAGAAAGATCAGATCAAATTACTGGAATGGCTTTACCAGAAGGACGCTTATACGCTACACAAACCGGTGATAAAAATGTTTACTCGCAACAATCGCGTGGTGTCAAATATTGACGATCTCTGGCAAGCCGATCTCAACTATATGCCAAGTCTCGGCAAATACAATGGTGGTGCCGTGTACATGCTCACCGTCATCAACGTGTCTAGCAAGATGGTCTGGGCGAGGACTCTTCAATCAAAGACAGGGATCGACGTGAGGGACAACTTTCAGGACATTTTCAAAGTGGCCGTAAACCTCTAAGTTTACAAACAGACAAGGGGACAGAGTTTACGGCACGTCTAGTCCGGATATTTATCAATAAAGAAGGCGTGTACATCTACACCACTCATAATCCGGACGTGAAGGCAAGAATCATGGAACGATTCAGTAGAACTCTGAAAGGGTGCATGTGGCGCTACTTTACCAAAAATAACACGTATCGCTATGTGAACGTCCTCCAAGATCTCGTCAACGCTTACAATGGAAAAAAATATTCCAGTATCAAGATGACACCTGCAGACTTTTCAGAAACCAATGTGCTTGAAGTCAGAGATAATCTGTACGGCAAGCGGTACCCAAACTCAAATAGTAAGCCAAAACACAAAGTTGATGACACGATGCGTGTTAGTAAATCACAAATGCTGTTTGAAAAGGGCTTAGAAAGCAATTGGAGTGAAGAAATTTTCAATGTCAGCAGTGTCGTGTTGCGAGAACCAATCGTCTACAGGTTTACCGATCTTGAGGGCAAGGAGGTGGAGGGAACGTTTTACGAACCCGAATTGAAAAGCGTACATCTTCCCAAAACTTTTATATTTGATAAAATACTACGTTTCACGGGTAAAGGTGGCAGAAAGAAAGTGTACGTGGAGTGGAAAGGTTACCCCGCCAAGTTTAATTCTTGGATTCCTGCTAGTTACGTCAGCGCCCTACCATGAAGGACCAGTTTTACATCACTTTGCCAAGCGACAGCTCTATGGGATATTTCCCGAAAAATACCCTCGTGAATCTCTCCACGCCATTACCCTACCATCTTACACTCGATGGACGGTGGGAAGTCACTCTTGCTGAATCCCAATATCCATTTTCTTTCCCCACCGTACCCGAGGGCCAAAATATTGTATGGTACAACTGGGTTGACGCTAATGGCGTGAAACAAATGTTCAAGGATCACATCCCTCCTAAAAATTAAGCACTATCCATGAACTGGTCAAAGCACTAAGTGATGTAGAGGCGTTTAAAGGGGATTTAGGAGTTGTATTCAAATACACAAACCCGAACAAAAATTGGACGTTGTTTCTTCTTCAACAAATATACAGCTGGTGACGCTATCTTGTCAACTACGTTTACAGCTCGGTTTTTATACAAATACCAATCTGATTTAAGTCTCAAATCACCGTTCGCCACCAACATTCTACTAGGCTTGCCCTCGCAAATATACATCTACATGGATATCTTCAATCCTTCCATGGGTGACATTGTGGCACCACTTTTACATCTCGTTCGTATCAACAGCACAACTATCTCTACGGCATACATAAGACAGTTTGCTATACTCCGCTGCACTACGTGCCCGCACTTAGAAGGGAAATCGAAAGCCTGAAAATCGATATATGAACAGACACTGGTGAACCTGTACCATTCGAGTTTGGAAAAGTGTACGTGAAACTTCATTTTCGACGCTGCTCAACATGAACTGTCCCTACCAATAATACTATGTCAACCAGGCTAGAACAGGAATATTTTCGATCTACCATGGTGTTCCCTATCAACGCGTGCATGGAATAGGAAGTTTTTTCAGCGGCCTTTTCAAGAGCGTCATAACTTTGCTGAAGAGTGGTGCTAAAGCCATTGGAAAACAGGTGCTTCATACGGGTATCGACGTGCTCTCCGGCGTCACCAATCAGTGTCGTCCCTTCAAAGAGGCCCTACGATAGCGAGTCAGCGTGTCTGGAACAAACCTGAAACGCAAGGCGGAGCAGAAGATCGACACGCTGATGAGCCGTTCAGGTTATAAAGGGTGTCGTTAGATGCGCCGACGTCAGTCTTCTGTCGTTGCCCGACGTAAAAAGGTCAAGAAGGAAGTGGTAGATATTTTCAGTTGAAATGTAGTTTCCACAACCCCAGAACTGCGAGTGTGCCATCAGTGAACTTGATCACTTTTCCGTCCCACCCACGCAAACCAGTCTTGAAAGTAGAGAATGGCTCCAGTACAAACCTGTCTCCTCCCTCACTGATGATTCGTTAATAAAATTTACCGTTACCAGCCAAAGCGAGTTCTATATCGAACTTTCACAGACAATGCTCTATCTCAAGGTGGCTATTATAAAACCCGATGGTGGCGCTTTACAAAGGTGGATCAGATCGCTCCCGTCAACAACTGGTCGCATTCGCTATTCACATAGGTGGATGTGTTTTTAAACCTAAAACTAGTCCCACCACTCAGCAACACGTATGCTTATAGATCGTACATTGAGGCGCTGTTCAATTACAACAATGAATCCATAAGAACACATTTCAGTTGCAGTCTGTGGTTCGAAAACAGCCCTGGAACCTTTGAGGAAGTTAACGCCAGCAACAAGGGATTTGAGGCCCGTTGCATTCTTATTGCAAAAAGTAAGACGTTGGGCCTCTTGAGGTAACTACACGGTGATATGTTTAATCAATAGAAATACCTTTTGAACCCTACCGAACTCAGAGTCAAGTTGATCCATTCCAAAGATGAGTTTAGTCTTATAGCTGGCCCTGAAATCCCGCACTTTAATGTTCACATCGTTGAAGCCTTTCTCCTAGTGAGTAGTGTTAATCTAGCACCTTCTATACTGTTGGCACATGCCAAAGCATTTAAAGCCAGTTCCGCAAAGTATCCCATCGCCCGCGTGGTGTACTGGTGTGCAAGGGAAATCCCTGGACAACGTATTCACTGGACAATTACCCAAACAATACATCGTGGGATTTGTATCAAACGTGGCGTTAAATGGAGACGCCACCAAGAACCCGTTAATCTTCCAAACCTACGGCATGAACCGTTTATCGTTGTACGGTACGTGGACGTTGAATAAGTGCCGTCTTGAATCGTTGCTTCCCCTTAACTCTAATATATATATATAGGAGGTAACGATTACTAGTACAAGGTAAATACATGATATGAACTAATGGGTATTATATTGCTAAGACATAGAATAAAGCTTAGGTAACAGAAGTAAATTTACTATAACAGAACATAAGATAAGATAAAGGATTATAGTTGAAGAACAAGATTTAAAGTTAAATATTGTGTGCAGTATATAGTGTCAGAAATATCAATTCGAAGTATCAAGTATAAATATAAAGCAAAAAGGAAACAACGCCTTTATATTGAACATATGGTACGATTTAACAACTCCAGAAATATAGTATCTTGACGTAGCTCGGGATAATAAGTGTCTAAATCAACACAGTATCGGTTTAAAAGGGGATTTAGGTAGAAAGAGCACAAAAGTAGTCGGACCAGCGCCAGACTACAGCTAGAAGGGTCTAAACTGAAAACATGATGAAAGTAAAACTAATAAATTACACTACAGTAAATCTTATAGTTTTAGAGCTCCTAGGTTAAATATGGGCCAAGCTAGCTAGCTTAGGTTGAATTAAAGAAGAGTCTCATAGACACTCTAAAAAATGAACGGTAAACGGACAAACTCTAATATACAGATGGCTAACAGTCAGTTGTCAACACCATGTAGTACCGGTCCTTTCCCAATGAGTACAGTTGGAGCATTCAGTAGTACATTTAAACAATTACCCATGCCCTAGGATATATATCAAAGCTAGTACATTCTAACATTAAATACATAGCCAAATGAGGTGCCAACAAGGGGCGAAAGAAAATACTCTCTGTGCGGGCCACTATAAAACTAGCCGTGTTTTTCATTTTGCGCACCCTATATAGTAACACAGAAAAGGTTCCAAAAAGAAAGTAGTGAGACACTGAACTAACTAGGTCCTAGACAAAAGGCGCTAGACAAACTGTTTGTAGCCATCCAAATATTGAATATATGAACATGCCATTCAGGGCGTTACAAAACATTACGGTGCCATAAGCACCCAGAATAGTTACATGAATCCATGGATTAGAAAAACTTGACCACCTGGTCCTCTTTATATAGAGCTTAAAGCCCCCGTATTTAAGCTATGTCAAATGGACATAGGGAAAATATAGCCAGACTATCTGACGATAGGTATTAACATATTAGTTTCATTAGCTAAAGAAAACATGTCTGAAGATCAAACAATATAATTAGTCATTCAGACTAAAAATCAAACGAGTCAGAAGGACATAAAGAAAAACATAATTACAAAGCATAACTTTAGCTATTTTCTGAAGGACACATAAAATAATATTACAAAGCATAACTTCAGCTAGTGTCTGAAGAACACATAAAAACAATATTACAAAGCATAACTTCAGTTAGTGTCTGAAGGACACATAAAAACAATATTACAACAGAAAAAACAATGTCGGAAGGACAGAGTATTCAAAGTTGAAGATATAATGTGATACTTAATCAGATCTGGCGAGGCTTCTTCTGCGACGCTGTGGCGAGTCCGACTCCTGATCCATTGTGGCCACCAGTATTATTGGCACTGAAGATTTGTTCCGAAGTTCTTCCTTCGACGAAATTTTACAAAGAAGTGCAGTCCTGTGGCACACGGGTTCCCATGTTTCATACTCTTGGTATAACTCAGGAACGAACCAAACGGAGGGATCAACGGACGGTAAGGGGGGTAGAGGAGAAAGTGTTTCCCAGAAGCGCCGCTAGGGAATCAGCCCCTCAGGGTTGAGGCGTCGAATGGCGATACTAAAGTTTTCTTTGATCTCGTGCGTCCAATGGCCCAGACATCAGCCTAGCCACCATGCTGCCATGCTGGTGGAAAGGTCCGTGAAAGCATGGTGATTATATCAGACTAAATCCTGTCCATCGTAAGCCATTTTCCTCTACTTTCTAAAGAATTAGATTAGTTTTAATTTTCTTCTACCTTCTAAAGGAATAAATTATTTTTTATTTTTATTTTCTTCTTTTAATTCCTTTATTTCATTCGTAGTTTTATTGGCATGCTTGTAGATGTCCTTTGGATATAGGACATGCTACATGTGTATGGGGAGTTTTCCAACATCTTCACCATCGACAAGAATAGAAACGTTGTGACCGATAATGGGAGTTAATATAAGCGATTTCCCTCCCACTACCCCCGTCACTTAAATCATGGACGTCATTGTAGATTTTCAGAGCTTCATCGACGACAGCAAAGAGTTTTATCGTCAAATAACTGAGTGTTTTTTCTATATTTGGTACATCACTTCAACGTTGGGTATTAAAATCCCCATACGCTATCGTAGAACTTTCCACCGTTACTAAAATGCAAGCCGATCATATCGTCAGCAAATTGCACGGTATTCCCTGGGATAATTGTGATGTGGATAACAGCCTGCTTGAATCCCCCATCTTCCATGTCACAACGTACGCAGAGACCGTCTATGTCAAGGGGGCTGAAAATAAAATATTTCTAGCCAAATACACGCCTATGACTGCCGTAGATCTGTACGACCGAGGTTGTTTGTCTTTGAAAACCATTAAATTGGGTCGTACCCTGTTCATGACACATAGTTCTGTATGGAATTTCTGTTCGGTCTCCATCGTTTGGGGGCTTCGATATTGTATGATTGAAAATGGACACGCACACCATAGGACGTGCGCTGAAAACAAGCCCGTGGTTTCGCTTTGTACGGTCAGATGTTTTCCCTGCTGATCAACTACCCGCAAGAATAGCGCTACCTGCCACTCTCGTCAACCAAGCCTGGGACGCATTGGGTCACCATCTTTATCGACAAGAATGGCGTGGGAGAATATTTTGACAGCAATGGTTTTCCAACCTGTACAAAGTCACATCTGGCATTTATAAGCAAAACAGTTCCCGCATGTCTCATAACACGATACAATTTCAAAGCATAACCTCAAATGTTTGCGGCCATTACTGTCTCATTTTTCTTCTCTATCACGTCCAGAAGACTCCAATAAAGACTTTCCTAACCCTATTCTCGCCCACCAATCATACAGTCAATGACACTAAGGTCTTGAAATATTACAACACATTTTTCAAAAAGGTAGGGTCCTGCCGCCCCTCAAGAGGCGGCGTCCAGTCAGCGTGCGCCTATGAAAGTGTAATCCCTACGGCGTGCCACCATAATCCCGAATATCGTCGAAGTGCTCAAACATCATGGAAGGCCAAGATGTTTGCACCCACGAAGCAAAGCCGGTGAAGTCACTCGCCATCACTAGTATTTTCAACACTTTGTTTCTACTGAACGAAGTCGACGTAAAATGAGTCATCATCGGCATGAGCCTCAAGAACAACTTAACGCCATATGTCCAGATATAAAAATGGGGAGGGAACTGTGTGGTGTTTAACCGTAAAGAGTGGCAAGAACTGGGCAGCTAAAAGTCGTTCATATCAAAGTTTTTCTCCAATACGCAGCCTCCTCATAAGATCAGTGTGACTAATCATGAAATCTCTCCGAGACGCAAGTGCGATGATACGTCATCAGCGTAAAACAAGACGCCGGACTCAAACGTGTTGCCTTTCTAGCACCTAGCTGAGCGATTCTTTCTAATGTGTGGGACCTCATCGACGCTGTCGTCAGCCAATGGGATATGTGGTTGACACCCCTCAAACGATATTGTAGCGATTTGATCGACACCCTCGTCGTGGATGTATGCGACAAGCTATCAGAATCAATGGATGTCATCGACCTCAAACAGCCTACGTTAAAAACGCACTTCAGAAACCTGGATATTATCAGTGCTACCTACTATACACGTCAAGTAGTCGGTTTGAACTATTACATGCTGGATTGTGAGCTAAAAACAATTTTACTAACACATGTAAGATACACTGTAGAAAACACATAACGAATATATGCGTCATTCCTGCAAGAGTGTATAGTAAATATTATGTATGTCTGTGAAACCTTTATTGTATAGTAAGTATTTTGTGTGTCTGTGAAACCTTTAATCCATAAATAATATTATGTATGTATGTGAAACCTTTAATGTATAATAAATATATATTTGTAAAATCGTGTTTTATTCTCGCAAAACCTGTTTTTCCCTTACACGTAATGTAACCAGATACGAGTCTTGACTTGTAGAGCCTGAAAACTGGTACCAAGCATGAACAGGGTCGACTTGTCTTATCGAGCCACCAAACTGGCACCAGGTGTACGTTATCAGGGTTGCAAGAGTGCGATGACGTCATCGGGAAAACCCATTGCCACATAGAAGGGGGAAGAGGGAGGGTTAATGACCTCATGAACTAGCTCATGATTTCAAGTTAACAATCTTTTCATATCTCAACTTGTCTTGTCAAGCTGCCAAACTGGTACCAGGATTGCGATGACGTCCCTGGGAAAACCCAATACCACCCTGATGGTGGTGGGTTGTGACACCAAAATATATCCAGGGGCTTGTGAGAGGAAGCCACAATTCACTCTACGCTAAACGGTCGTCGGGAGAGGTTCGTTCTTCACCCTTACTAGTTATGCCAACACGCAACGGAAGGAGTACCTGACGCCGTGGATTGCACGTTCCTTCTACCAATAAATAAAATAAACTCCACTGCCCATCCTAGTCCTACCCAGACATATAAAAACAATGCGCACAATAAAAACCATTGGGCAGACATAAAAAACAATGAGCACACATAAAAAACAAATGAGACAGGAACAAACAAGTTTGGACAAGTATAAAACAACACACTACAAAATAGAGGTTTATGACGTCACACATCCTAAAATAATCCTATTGCGACAACAGCATTACGTAATCATCATAATACACACTCTCTCATGATCGGGGTCAAAAGACAAAGGTCAAAGTTCGAATTGTGCTGATTGGGCGTGCTAGGTAGTAAGACAAAATTGTAACATGGAGTGTAATAAGTTTTATGACAAGATTTTGAAAGACTGAAATTTGTAGCGCAAAGTAATTTCATCCGAAAAATACTTATGGTATTGGCAGGGTGAAATGAAGTCCCCATCTATATCGACCTAAAAGTTTTGGTTGGTTCTGTGAAAAATGATTGAATGTTCACTATGTTTATGTTATTAAAAAAAGTTTTTCGTGTAATAAATTAACAGCTTTTTAACTCGGCTTTCTTCCTTCCCCCACGCCCAGTTCCATCCCGTTATCGTCTCAAGGAATTATGGTCAACCTATTTATTTATGTTATAGAGAATAAAACCAGGGTGCGAATTGTCTCTTCTAGGACTCATGAAACCCTTGAGCCTGCTCTGAACACGATTGCCCCTTCGAGGTTAGTTTCTACGTGGATGAAACCATAGAGTGACACGATAATGGAGTCAACTTGGAGTCTGTTCACCGTAGCTTTTTACCTGGATGACAGTGAAAAATCATGTCTAGGTTTTGAGTTGCCAACACTTGTAAAATATCAATGTTTTGTTATGAATGATAAGTTTTTAATTATATTTAATAATCTATATTTAAAATAACATAAACTTTAGTTTTCTCATACTATTTCATTTCTTTTAATAATTTATTTTTAGAAAATCCGAAACAAGATTTTAAACATAATTTAAAGTACTTATTCTTAGTTTTGGAATGTTATCGATGATGTGTAATATAGTGACTACATTAATACTTTTTAATAAAGGCATTGTATTTACTTGGAAAAGTTAAAATGCTTGTCCGTTTTTATATAGTTAATACATTATTTTATGAATATTTTATTGTATTTCGAAATATTTAATTGAATAAAATATTTTTATCAACTACGTGAGTGTACCATGGTAAAGAACTTGTTTGTATCATGATCAATCACATGGTTTAAGTTCGTCGGTATCCATTTTGAAGCAATATTTGTTACATCTTTTGTGAAAGTGCTGTGATTTATATTTTTTTAAATGGAATAAAACTATAAATAATCTCTGAGCCAGACCTCAAATAAATATAAATAATATCGGCTTAAATTAATGTGGTTTAACTATCACATTCATACATTATTGTATGTTTTCATTACTGTTATCCAAAGTGACAGATGTCAGCTGTTGGCGTAGGGATGGACTTAGGGACCATTTCTAGTAACTTTTTTTAGCTGTAATCCAAGTAAGCTCGGGTGGTGAATGTACTCTAGTCTATTGAGTGATTGCCATCCTTATCTTTGGGTCCAGAAACTGGGCTACAATATTATCAGGACGGACAGGGGGAGGGGGAGATCGTGTTTCCTTTATTTTGGTTTTTCATTCTTTCTCCGTACGAGTTCTCGTAGAGTTCATTAAAACTCACCGTACTCCTCTCATTTTGTCTTACTATCTATTCAAATCACCAATAACAGCCCTGATTTTAAAGCGTATTTATTTGATTGCGTATAACCCAAACGGGTAGTAAAATGAGGTGCTAAAAGTCGGTTTTCCACGTCCTACTTACCATCCGGCCCATCCACATATCTGTAATCACTGTACAAAGAAGGTTAAGGAGGAATTTAAAAGAAGTGTATCCTCAGTTGCGTGCCAGGAGGTTTGAGAAACCATCAAGGGAAAAAATATCCGCCCGGGATTTGTGACCCAACATTGTACGAGTGACCACCAACGCGGGGAGAAAAGTATTTAAAAAACGTACATGATAATGTATTTATTTCTACCGTGTACGAGCAGGAAGATGTACAAATAAATAAAAGAAGAAAGAACTTATTCTTCCCTTCAAACAAGTACAAACCAAGTTACATATCCAATCAAAATATTCTCACGTATGGCTCAAATTACTAGAATTAGAGCTAAGGAAACGCCGCTTTGAAGAGTGTGTTCTCACATGTGTAACACCTCTACGTCACGTGACATGGACCCCTGTTGCACCGACAGTCGCCTTGTTGTGGTGTGGGGTCGTTGACCCATGGCAGAAGGTCCCCCACGCACACACGTGGAAGTGGAAGGGGGGGGGGGTAAGGGGCTAGCTAGCCCAAGTGAAGACCACGTGTCTATTGTTTGTAGTTTCCAGTGCGGCTGTGGTCACGGAGCCACCAAGGATACGTTGGGAAAGGCACGTGGAATGAGTCGGTTGTTGGCTTTTGCTCGTCATGTGACCTTCGGCGAGATTCCCCGGTGGCTCAATCGGTGCCGGTGTAAGAGTTGTGTGGAGGTCAGGAGTTCAAATCTGCTCCGGTGTCGATTGAGAGAAGTTCTAAACAATGTATTTAATGGGAGGGCCATTTCTGTTAAATTGTCAAACTAATCATGCTATTAATTATACGAATAGATACGGTTTTAATATTTATTACATCCTCAATTCCTCCTACGATATTTAACGACCGACATCTTAGCTCAGTCGGTAGTGTGTCTTTCTGCTGAGCTAAGGATCCTAGGTTCAATTCCTGGCATGGCCGAAAAATTAATTATTGGTGAAATGTGCGTTTCACTGCTCACAGTGATGAATTAACGGCCAGGGTACTGGTTGTTTAGTCTGTTCTAGATTTAAGTTAGCTTATAGGTGGTGTGTTGACGTAATCAGTCGGTTCATAAAGTGCAAGTAAAATCTATTCAACTAAATTAAACGAAAATACTCTATTTTAAAAAAAAAGTTGAACTATTTCAAGAGAGGGTGTTTTGTAGGTTAACCCCCTTCTAAAGAGTATGATTAGTTATGTATTTGACATTCCTCCTCAATGTCTAAAACTAGCTCTACTAGCTTTGTAGAGTTTAATACAAAATTCTCACCCATAGCTCTAATAATATTTCCAATAACTCTAAACTAATTTCAAGCTAGATTAAATATTTTAAACAAAGCCCTAATTATATTACGTTAAGGTGGGATGGAAGGTAGGGCAACAAATGACCAATGTTTTTGCAGTTTTTATATCAAAAACTTTTTTTGGTCAAAATAAATCAAATAATACTCAAGTAGAAATATAGAGTTTAATTTTCTTCACCTGGTGACATCAACATTTCTTGAATGTCTATGAAGGATGTCCTGGAATTTATTGACAGCTTTTTCTCTTCATAAAAAGTTTCTCATCTAATGCCACCATGCTCATGACAGATATTCAGCAACTGTTGATATCACCATGTGAAGAAAATTAAACTCTTGGTTTTTTCTGGAGCAATATTTGATTTATTTTGGCCAAAAAATGTTGCTGTCATGAAATCTCCAAAAAACACTATCCTTTCACGAGTCCTCTAAATAATTTGGCTTCATTCCTAGTAAAGTTAGATAGAACACCAAGCTACCACCCTAGTAATATTTAGAGTACAACTCTGAGAAACTGTATATATTACCTTGGAAACATTCTATTAACAATGATAATATAGTGCAATGTGACATCTTATCCGGCGCAAATTGTTACAGACACAAACCTAATTAAAGAACCAGCTGATGCTGTTATTAATGTTAGTTATCGGTTTGATGGGACTAATGTTTGTTGTCCTAACTCATCTCAGATCTAGTCTTGAAGGGAAGAGTAAAATACCCGACTTTGGTCAGGTCATTCACCCGTGTTCTTCTCACTTGCACCACTGTTACCTGTTCAGAAAACATTGACCCTTTAATCACGTACTAGATACAAATTTAACGACCGGATATTTTACTAAAATGTGTAATTTCATCCTCGGGTTATGTTCAAAACTTAGCATGTTGAAAATTACATTTGGTTAGGAATGGGACTCAAACTAGAGAGATTTAAATGTAAGCATCAAATCTATATTTTGTAAATTATGTTTTTTGATCGCGTGAGAAGTATATTTATATACAAGTGAAATATATTTTAAATATGGACACTGTATGGAATTGAACTAGGCAGCTTTGACTTATCGTGAACGTGAATGCTCTACCACTAAGCTAACCTGGGTTCATTCACTACTCAATGCACACCTGAGTCAAAGTACTAGGATCGATTCCCATTTCCAGGTGTCATATTTAACTTGTTTTTTTAGCACCTTGTCTTACTACCAGTACTGGTTGTATACATGTTTAATAATTATTCTAATGAGCTAGGGATGAGTAAAGTTGAATTTAGATGAAGTGCACCCACATTTACTTGGAGGGAAAATGGAAAACTATTTTTTGGAAACGCTTCCTCAGTATACCCAACCGGGATTCAAATCCCAATCTCTCTGTCATCAGAAATCTAGTATAACACGAGGGTAACGCCTTAGACCATGCGGCCACCAAAGTAAATTATATTTATATTAAAATACATAATTTTAAATGAAACTTGAAAAAATAACTTGAACCTGGGACCTTTATTTGTCTCTCAATCCTGTGTAGGCCTACATGAAACATTTTGACATATTTTTACTATCTAACAAAATATTAAATTCAATATTTTTGAGTCATTTAGCTATTTTTGTTATATTTATGGGCGTGTTCAAGTTCTTCCACGAAAGCTGATTTAATCCCCTTTTCGATAAAGGTCACTTAATTCTATGGTCGAGTTCCTCCACTTTGTGGGGTGGGGGGAAGAGGGATCTAATTACTTCACTTTGTTGGTGAGGAGGCGGAAAGGAAAGGGGGGGGGGGTTGAGTTCCTTCACGACACCTGAAGGAATGGATTATAACTATAGTTGGTTAATTTCTTCATATACTTATGTTTCTTAACCAACCTAACTTAACCTAACCTTTCATGTGTCAACGAATTTCATTCTTATTTAATTTTGTAACGAAGTTGGTTCATTTCTATATGTACTTATGGCTCTTACCTAACCTAACTTAACTTAACCTTTCATGCATTAACAAATTTCGTTCTTATTCAATTTTGTAATTTACTGTGTGAAGATCCCTTCCTTGAGATGTCGTGAAGGAACTCGACCATTGCTATTGGACTAATTATCTCCGCGGAGGAGCTCGACATGCCCGATATTTACTGAGCATTATTTTAAGATTAACATTTGATAATGATAAACACAACATCTTGAACTATATATAGGCTGTTTGGATATCTAGTATTAAATAAATCTGCCAAACCATTTAAGTTTAAGAAGAATTCTCAACAAATATGTTATTTTGCTCACCAAAACTAACATTTTTGAAACCATGCCATACAAAATGTACATTTTGATATATGAATTCATGAAATTATCTTCCCCGTCTACAATTGTGAGTTAGTTAAAAAAAACTTGGTAGGGATTTGAGTAAAATACAAAATATACTTGAAAATAAGATATAACATTACGATACTAATTTTGATTCACGTTTGGGTTCAAGCGTATACTTACTGTACTTCAACCAAGTCACACGGTCGCCGATCGGATCCAAGTGAGAGCCAACATTATTCCTTGCATTGTAGCATTCCAGTAGGAATAAAGGTTAAGTAAAATTGACAGAATTTTGCGGCCGACATTGATATTACTCTACTATATTATTACTATTATTTGAAAAATAGACTCCCGAGTCCTGATACAATCTGCAGATCCCATGGCAATGAATATAATAAATAAATTTTAGCAACTTTGATAACAGTCATATACTGTTATTACTTTCAAATTTCTACTAATAGATTGTGTTTTACTTGATTTTATGTTGTAAATTGGTTTCTATCTTTTCAACGAATAGGCTCCCTGTTGGATGGCAGACAGAGCCCTCAGAGGAAGTATAATGCAGAGCTCTGAAGTCCACTACCACAGCAGTCCACAAGTGGCACATATTCACATTGGCTTTCCCTACCTTCTTCTTGGGGGCTAAGAACATGATTTATGGGGCTTGTATCTTCAGGTTTATTTATTGGATACTTCTGTACCTTTTCAGGAGCTGTCCTCAGATGTTGGCTGCTCCCAAGTAGTCATCACCAATAGGTTGGGAAGTGTCATGCCATTGGGGGGTGATGTGAGGTGTTCTTTGTCGAGAATTTTCTCAGAGATTTTCAACCTGTAGTTTGCATCCCCCAGAGATAAGTAGTGTAATATTGGGGGTACGTTAAAATACTTGCTCCAGGAGCCTGGGAACTATGCTATAGACCCAGGTGGGTCCCACTGACGTCTAAAAGCCGTGCTTGGATGAATGAGATGTGATCCCCAGTGGTCCATGGGAGACTCTCATTCCCCGGTAGATTAGTGTGACAGCTCTAGAACCACTCATAGGTTTGTATTTTTTAAACAGTTTTTACAATTTATATTTCTTTTCCTTGTATATTTGCAAAGTGGGCTAACCCATCTCGTACGGATAAAATCATGAGGTGATCTGAGATGTCGTTACTTGATTTCATTTGTCCTTTTCTTCTCTTTTGGAAACACTAGAGCATGCAATCAACTACGACTGCGATAGTTTAGTAATATCGGCTTATTTTTCATCCAAGCTAAGCTTGTTTGAACCTAATATAACGTTTCAAAACATGATAAAACGAAAGATTTGTTTCATCGTATGTCATTCCGTTTTGACCACATACTTTCAAACAATTCACTGCACACTTGCTGACACAAGGCGGAACAAACGTGATGAAACATGACGACACGTTGAGACATGTTGAAACAAAGCAGCTGTCCTCCCCACTCCCATGTTTCAACCAGTTAGTTTCACGTGTTTCATGATCCATACGTCACTGCGCAAGCGCAAGTCGGGCAGTCTGGCCACGTGATGATAGTCTCCTTCAAAACTTGAGCTGAGTTGATCAATTTTGTTTTGTTTGTGCTTGAAAACGTCTACCGGTAGTGAGTGTAGAGAGATGGGTGCGTAATTTTTTTTAAATCTCAATTATTTTCTCAGTGTCTCCTACTTGATGCTTTCTCCTGCTTAACCAACCAATCACAGGAAATTATAGCTAACACTTCATCAGTATCAATATCGCCAACATGACACACCGCCATCTAGTACCGATTGAAAATTTTTGTTTCATCCTGTTCCATTTGAAAAAAAATAGTTAAAACATTGTTTGTGTCGTGGTTTCAAGATGTTTCGTTTCATTATGTTTCGAAACGTTTTGTGTCAGCTTGTTGCACCCTACCTTACTGTGCCTAGGCTTTATGCTAATTTTACCTAAGTTAAATGAGAAGTTTGTAAAAAAATTACTGATTGATTGTTGTAGTATGGCATGTAAAATATAATAGTTAACTATGCTTTGTAGAGTATTAATAATATAGCACACTTCTTACTAAGTTAGTAAATTGATTATAAAACTCAGCAGGAAAACTGGTTTTTTATAAATAAATGTATTGAAAACTAGATAAAGTCTCTGTGTAGTTGATATAATGTTAACAAATGTGGGGATGAGCGACCGTGGGCCACTTGTTTAGAAGACAGTCTTGGTTAGGAAACCAGTAGGATTATTCACCAGAGAAAGAGTTCGTCAGAGTCATCGTTTATCTGGTAGTGGTAACCAGTCAAACCAACAGTTCAGCTCAGTTTTATTCCAAACGATCAACTTATCGGCACAGTGACACCAAATGTGCGTTAATAGCTGAATCTCACTTATTACACCCTTTATATCTAAAGGCAAATATATCTGCCCGCATTCGAGTAGATGTGCCAGGATCTTATATATATATATTAGCAGACTATAGTCCGAGTAGCCCACTTCAATGGCCACATAGTCTAAGGCGTCAGTCTCGAGTTGGACTAGCCTGCTGGTGACGGGGAGATTGGAGTTCAAATCCCTGTCGGATCTAATAAGGGTGGTCTTTACTAAATGGTTACCCAATTTCCTTCCATTTAAATGCGGGTAGATTACCTTTAAAATATTTCCTTCTTCATCCTTACCCCACTAGCGTAATATTATCATATAATCCTGAACAGGTAGTGAGACGTGGTGTGAAGGTCCCGGGTTCGATTCCCAGCATGGCCAAAATATGTATCATTTCTGAAGTGTGATAAATTAATGGTTGGGGCCTGGGTGTTGTGTTTGTTCTAGATTTAAGATAGTTCATACGTCGTGTGTTTATATAATCAGTCGGTTCAGAAAATGGATGTGAAATACCTCAATTAAATGAAAAAATATTACAAGCTCCTGGTACAAGTATTAATGTTTTAGTAATTTAATTACCCTCCTATTAAACAGTAAGGTCAGTCGGCGTCTGTCACGAGAAGTGCTACTTAATTAAGCTACCCACTGTCCTTAAGGTGAGGCTTGCTTTCATATTCTCTGTGATGGAGGAAGAGAGCGCTAACTCAGAAAAAAAATGTCAGTGAACTCGTCTGAAGCTGACCGGGCCGTCTGCCGGAGCGCTGAGACGTGCTCTCGATATCAAAAAACGTTGCATCGCGTTATTTAACAACTGGTTTGTTAATGGTGGTCATGGTGGACATGTCTTTTTTATGATTAAAAATGTTTAACAGAAAAATTGAATTTGCTCATTTCTAACGACTCTTCATGCTAAATTCTACAGTTCTGCTATCAAAGTAAGGGGTTAGAAACATAGAAATACCCGTCTTCAAACTATCAAGGTCACAATAGAACATTTTAAGGCAATATCATACAATGTTGAGGTATTTTGAAGCTCAATAACTGCCATTTCTCTTGTAAATACTGGAGTGTGAAGATGAGATCAAATGGGATACGAGTTATAGTAAGTAGCCTTATAGTTTTAGTAACAAACAACTTTTTGGACGAGGACGGGGAGATCGAGGTTCGAATCTCGATCGGGTGAACCGAAGGTGGTTTTTCCTAAATGGTTTTCCACTCTTCCTCCACGCTAATGCGGGTTCACTTTCTCTAAATTCAACCTTCCCAATTCCAAATCTATTAGTGTAATTAGTACTTAAGCGTATAACCCGAATGGTTAGTAAGACGCGGTGCTAAATAAAATTAAAAAAAACTTTTTGGACCAAAATTAATACAATATTGCTTCAGAAGAAAACTTCGACAAAATTTTATCTCACAAGTACTTAAATATTTGTGGATAAGAATAATAGAACCCGCTTCGGTGGCCACGTGGTCTAACACGCTATTCTCTGACTAGACAGCTAATGACGGGGAGATCAAGGTTCGAATCTCGGTCGGTATACTGAGGCTGATTTTTCCCCAAAATGCTTCTCCAGTCTCCCTCTACGCAAATGCGGATACACTTTCTCTAAATATAGCCTTCCTAATCCCTGAAACCATTAGTGTAATTAGAACATAAGTGTATAACCCGAACGAATAATAAGACGTGTTGGTAGAAGTTTAAAAAAAGTAGAATTTGACCACAAACTTTTATAAATGAAAGAAAAGAGTCCTAGTCGAATTCTGCGGTTCCCATAACAGTTGTTAATACTATTTGTAGGAAATAAAACTAAATTTTTCAACTTAAACAATATTTTATTTATTTTGTCCAAGTAAGTTTACTGTCAAAAATATAACTTGAAGCTTAATTTCTAATGGGAAAAGTAGTTCCTTGATATATTTGTGCTGGTCCTCCCCCGCCTGTTGTATCAATATGGCTGACAAGTCCGTCATTAGGTGTTTGTAGGTACGGTGTTTTGACACAAAGACCTAACGGTGTATGTTCCCACCGCTGTGACCTACCAGCTACCTGATGCAGCTACCTGATGTAGGCTAGCCATAATGGTTTCCTGTGTCTGCTTCATCAGCTTCCGTTACATGGGTCAACCGTACCAACAAATAAAGAGAGAAAAAACTTTTTTTTAGCAAGGTCAAGTAACACTCATCACGCCATTACTAACGGTGTATGACTGGCAGAGTTGTGTTTTTGTTGGGTTTTAAGGAACTCCTTAGCGTCAGTATGCTGTATATTAATGACTCTTCCTTGTCGCCTAAGGTGGGATGAAGAGTATGTGAATAAAGATCACTATTTTCACACTTCTTATCGGAACATTCTTTTTTGGTTAGTACAAATAGGATTGCTCCAGTAGACATATTTAAACAGAACAGTTCTTTCTATTTTTAGAATCACGTCTTACTACCCATTCGGGCTATACGTACGGTGACCATATTTCTGACAGTAAAAATCGGGACAACTTGGCAACATTTTTCAAAATTAGCATAAGTGCATAAGCATAAGGGATAAGCATAATTAAGAACAAACATTCCAAGATTTTTTATTTTTAGTAATTTAAAAAACATAAATTACAATAATATGTAGCTATAAAGAAATATGGGCTACGTAAAAATGGTAGTCAAAACTACTGGACTCATCTCAATCTCTAAGACTAAGTGGCTCACAGTAACAAGTAATTTTAAAGTTTAAATAATAAGAGTTTTGAGAAAATTATATTTTGTAAAAATATAATAGGCTATTAAAAATTATGATGTTTTTCTGTTCATTTTCCTGATTCTACTCGTTTTCAGTTGATTCAAAGATTTAATTTTAAGTTGGATGTCTATTTGTGACTTTAAATTCCGTACATAAAATCTATGTGCATTGAATAACATTTGCTTAATCTAGAGGGGTAGCAACCGGCCACCCCACCACCACCACCACCGCCACCACCGGTGCAAAGGCAAAAACACACGGAGTTTATTCATATACTCTCAATAAAAGTAAAATATTATAAATGAAACGATTTCGATATTTTTACTTTACTGTAGAAACTTTTTTCATCATTCGGACAGTTCGTGACATTTTGGTCGTTATTCGGGACGCCGGGACACAGCCCTTAACATCGGGACATATGGTCACCGTAGTTATACGCCTCTGTACTAGTTACTCCAATGTTTTAGGGATGAGGAAGGTTTAATTTAGAGGAAGTATACCTACATTTGCGTCCAGAAACAGTGAAAAACCATTTAGGAAATTAATTCAGAACACCTGACCAGACCCACTTCGATGGCCGCATGGTCTAGTACGCTACTCTCGCAGTAGACTAGACTGCTGATGACGGGGAGATCAAGGTTCGAATCTCAATGGAGTATACTTAGGGTAGTTTTTTCCAAAATGGTTCTCCACTCTCCCTCCAAGAAAATGTGGATACACTTCCTATAATTATCGCCTTCCCAATCCCTAAAACCACTTTCGTAATTAGTGCATTGTCGTATAAACAAAACGGGTAGTTAGACGCGGTGCTAAAAAACAAATAACTTCAATGACTATCCTAGTAATAAAATTAGACGTCTGTACTACATCAGTACTAATGTACCGTTGCCCAGGGGACACCCAATGTACTAATCGTAGATCCCTTCTGTGTCTCGATGAGAAGAGGTGATGGTGATAATGAATATGAGGGCGTGGAAACAGTATAAACAATTAAACCTAACGTTATCCTAACTAAACAAATCATGGTGACTGTTGGGGGGATTCCCCTTTCGGGAAAAATACTGACAGTACTAGCCGGGAATCAAGCCCGGGACCCCTGGGCTCATAGACACGTGCACTGTCCACTACACCACGGGGCTGGTCATTACCTGATATATATAGCCACGTATTATCACCTGTTCAGGCTAGACACATAACTTATATGATAATTACTCTAATTAGGGATGAGGAAGGAAGAGCTTAAGAAGTAATATTCCCGCATTTGCATGGAAGGAGAGTGGGAAACAATTTATTAAAAATCGCCCTCAGTAGTCCCAACCGGGATTCAAACTCGGGTCTCCCCGTCATTAGCAGGACAGCCTAACTCAAGAGTGATGCCTTGGAGACCATTTGGTTACAGAAGCGGGTAAAAATAATATTAATAGTGAGTTGAAGTGCTAAAAAAAATTAGAAATGATGACTATAAATAAAAATGCAGAGGATACTCTAATAATGGGTTGTCGTAAGGGGGAGGAGGCGGGGAAGTTATAAGTGTAGCTACAAAAAAATTCAAATTAAATCATTTATTTTTGACCCTCCCTCCTCAACAAGCTGCCACCTCAACCTGGGCACTCAGTCCTTCTACCTATTCAGACTTTCCGCGTATTCACACAAATGAGGGTAGGTATAAGTTAAGAAAGATAGAATTGAGAGAAATACACCAGCATTTACATGGAGGGAGAGTGGTAAATAAGGTAAGAGATAAAACATCCAACTACACTTAAATGGAGTTCGAACCCAGACTTTCCTGACCCCAACAAGTCAAATCAAATGAGACTGATACATCTGTACCCGTGTTCTTCTGTGCAGATTTGTATTCTAAATTAAAGTAGTATATTTCTTTATTAGTATATAGATATAAAACTCTTAACCTAAAATTGCTCCACAATGTCCCCATGCTAACATACACATCAATAAACATCACTAAACAAGTAATTATTAAAAGAATAACCACCACATAAAGCCATCATTAGAGCGGTAATTAGGAAACCTAAGCACAAATGAGTCTGTAAAAGTGTGCTACATGCCACATAGAGTATTGGGTCAATGACATTCACTTGCCTGTCCCAAGAGAATACTGCCAGAATAGAGGCAGCTTGCGACACATTGGCATGGAGGAGACTAAGGCTGGGTTCATGTTCATGTTGTAAGTGTAGTCTATCATGCTCAAGAGGCGGCTTACTACACACTGGAATGGAGGAGACTAAGGCCGGGTTCATGTTCATGTTGTAAGTGTAGTCTATCATGCTCTAGAGGCGGCTTGCGACACATTGGCATGGAGGAGACTAAGGCTGGGCTCATGTTCATGTTGTAAGTGTAGTCTATCATGCTCTAGAGGCAGCTTACTACACACTGGCATGGAGGAGACTAAGGCCGGGTTCATGTTCATGTTGTAAGTGTAGTCTATCATGCTCTAGAGGCGGCTTGCGACACATTGGCATGGAGGAGACTAAGGCTGGGCTCATGTTCATGTTGTAAGTGTAGTCTATCATGCTCTAGAGGCAGCTTACTACACACTGGCATGGAGGAGACTAAGGCCGGGTTCATGTTCATGTTGTAAGTGTAGTCTATCATGCTCTAGAGGCGGCTTACTACACACTGGCATGGAGGAGACTAAGGCCGGTTTCATGTTCATGTTGTAAGTGTAGTCTATCATGCTCTAGAGGCGGCTTACTACACACTGGCATGGAGGAGACTAAGGCCGGGTTCATGTTCATGTTGTAAGTGTAGTCTATCATGCTCTAGAGGCGGCTTACTACACACTGGCATGGAGGAGACTAAGGCCGGTTTCATGTTCATGTTGTAAGTGTAGTCTATCATGCTCTAGAGGCGGCTTACTACACACTGGCATGGAGGAGACTAAGGCCGGGTTCATGTTCATGTTGTAAGTGTAGTCTATCATGCTCTAGAGGCAGCTTACTACACACTGGCATGGAGGAGACTAAGGCCGGGTTCATGTTCATGTTGTAAGTGTAGTCTATCATGCTCTAGAGGCGGCTTACTACACACTGGCATGGAGTAGACTAAGGCCAGGATCGGAGTCTTGGCTCACTGGGCAAACCCGTTAAAAATTATCATCTTAAAAAATATCATATTTTGTTATTAAAATGTCACAAACCAAATTCAAAACGAAGCGAAACCTAGTTTTATAATGCTAGTAAACATAGATAAAATAATAAATTTAATTTCTTACCACTATGCCAGTGGGCACATAGACTAGATTTCACGCTCATCTGGTCTTGTTTACCGGTGGCGGATAGTCCTGGGTTTAAAATAATCTCTGGGTGTTTTTAAGCTTTTTTTCCTTTAAAAAAATTCCCAAACTACCTACGTGCAAAAGCAGGTACATTTCCTCTAAGCCTTCCCTTACATTTTTCAACCCCCTTTTTGTATTTAAAGGCGTTAAGCTTGAACGATGACTAAGACACAGTTCAAAAGGAAAATTCTCATTAGCAACTAGTTTTGAACTCACATAAACCCCTTAGTGAATACTCTTTATAAATATCACTTGCTGAAGGAAATAAGTGGAGACGGATAGTGATGTATCAAATGGTACATTTTTGGGTTGTGAATTGTGGGTTTAGTTCTATTTCTAAACACAGGGCTTGGTTAGCAGGCCTATCCTCTAATTGATAGTACTGAGGGGTTGAGTTTCAAACGCTGACCAAATCACTACTCTCATACATTGGTTTAAATCCGGGCTAAAAAGAAATGTAGTACTCGTATTTTTATGGTGCCAACGCTGAATTACAAGTATCTCAATCACCCTTCAACCATGGTAAAAGCTGGGAGATGGAGTAGGTGCTCGCCATTTAAATGGTACTTAATACCCTCTATAATCATGTTTTTTTTATGTTATTGTCATTGGAAAAACTTCAGTGAATTGTATTTCTTTATAAATGATCTAAATGCTTCCAAACAGATCTGAAATTACAACAAAAACAAAAAGTTAGTTTAGAAATTGAAATGTGTGATAAATATTCGTCACTGATGATGCTATTTTTAGATCTAAACTTTTTATCTAATGACTTTACTGAAAAATGTATATTTAATTAATATAAATTTCAAATTGCATTAGTTTATTTAACGAATCAGGGACAAGATCAATTAAAGAATGTCCCTGAAAATTGGGGAAGAAGGGTTTAGTTTATCTAAAGACCATAATTATTGAGGCCCTGTATGTTGCCAGTCATAAATTCTTGAAAACAGCAAACTCCAATGAGTCAATCAAATAATACCACTGGAGAAGACGGTGACGTGTCGTGTCTGTTGTCCCCAACCTGTAATAATTTTAAATTATGAATGACAAAGTGCATTGTGTTAGAATGAGGCCACTTCATAGTGGTTTCATCGCCCACTTTGGGGTCATTGTCTGATAGCAGGGCAGTCGGTGGTAGAGCATGCGTGATAGTAGCAATTATTGTTATTCTACTCAAGTCATTAAGCACGACTATACACTCAAAATAATGGTACAAATGGGAACAATATTTTGATAACAGCTGATTATTACATTTGTTGATACGATTTAAGGCCTATTCATGGGATATTAGAGGATTATCCTAATAAATTAGATGACAAACAAAATTTGCAATTTGCCACTGAATGAAAGGAAACATTAATTTCAAAAACAGCAAAAAGTCTTGGCCCTGCAGGATAACAGTTTAGTTATATAATCCTATATCTTACAGTGTCTTACTACCCGTCCAGACTATAAACATTTTAACTACACTGATGGAGTAGGCATGAAGGGTATGTACACTATACAGTAGGCCTACATGCATATCCTTAGTGGGAGAGTGAGAGACATTTTAAACACACCCAGAGAATATTACTTCTCTTCGTTATATTGAAATGTTTTGTTCGCTTTTCATAATATTTCCTGATAGGTAGCAGTATCCTAAGCACTTCTGCTTAGTAAATTATCCATATTTTATTACAAATAATATATTTTTTTGAGACATTATAAATGACACTTAATGCGTAGGTGGCTTCTTTATGTGTCCACCTACTGGAACGTTGAGATGCGTTGCAGGTGTTCAGAAATCCTGCATTATTTAACAAGAGTTTTTTTCTTTTAAACTATAGCTAAAATCACATGTTTATAATATAATTTAAACCTTAAATTTTAAGTTAATTGGTTTAGAACAATTATATGAAAAAAGTGTAACTAGTCTATTTTCAACGACGATTAACGTGAAATGTCGCACTTCTGAGATTAAGATAAATGTTAAGAAATATAGATCTAGATTTTATCAAACAAACTAAATCTTTTTTCAACAGAGTCACAGCTTATAATTTGACAAGTGACAACTGAATCAGTGAAGGCTATGGTTTTAACAAGAGCTACAACCAGCCGATTATATCCTTACGTCCATCGCAGGATATGAATGATAAATAACCCTGGGGACGGGACCAATCTTGGATAGACCTATAATAGAGCTGTGACGCACTAATTCAAGGGCCCGAGATCGATTCCCGAGTCCAGGTGTACAAATTTAAATATGAGGTATGTGACAGATTTTGGAATTTAGGCCTAACCTAAGACAATTCCAGCTTCAGACAAATTGAGGTTAATTGTGTATTGTTTTACCACATGGTAGAGAATAATGTATGCATTTACAATTTAAACTAAAACATACCTTGTTTGTAACAGCTAAACAACATGAATGAAATGATAACTGAATTAATAATTGATCCAAAAGAGATGATCAATTTTTGAACAAAATAATAAGCTATATCTTTTACGGTACTGAGAGTAGTACATTTGAGCCGATTATTATTGGTGGGGGGCTGTGTTCCCCTTTAGCCCCCCACTTACGATGTCTATGTTTTAAAGGTTTTGTAGAGTCAGGATTGATAATAAACGCTGCGGTGGGAGGATATTTCCCTTCAAGTAGGCGAAGTTGAGTAATTACACATTTTGTGTCCACTCGTTTAACTAAAGTACCACCAGTGAGAAGCCTGTGTTTCAGAATTGATGTAGCTGGCCATATGCCAACTTGTGAACGTGGAAATGTCGATCAGCCAGCCATAGAGCAGATATGGCAGTCACACTACTACTCTCTCTCTCTCTCTCTCTCTCTCTCTCTCTCCTACCTCCACTCTTCTCAAACTTCTGAAAGGTGAATCAACCCGCGAAAAATTTGCTCCCGCGCGAAAATAAATACGAAATAAAAAAGATTGCGAATTCCCCTCTTCTTCATCGTTTTACTTTATATCATCCTTTACCTTGCTCTTCCTGTATAATAGCGAGACCCTATAAATTTCTTGTATCGCTTTCCTCTTACTTTCCTTTTCGTCTCTTTCTCTATCTTGACGTTTTCTCAGATCCAAGTTGAATGACCGGAATTATAGAGACACAGAGCGCAAGTATCTCACAGGTTGGGTTTAGTAGACACAGGCAAAGGGGGGAGAGAAGGGGGTTGAGTCCCCCCCCCCTTTCTCATCACCACAAAATTAAATTTTGGCAATGAGTATGAATCTTTATTTGTGCATTTAACATTCACATAGCTCGCAGAAGGACAATAGGCTCCATTCTCGTCTAACCTGGTTTCCGCTAATAAAAAGATAGGGGTTCGAATCTCAAATGGTTATACAAGGTGTATCTTTCCTTAAAATGGTCTCCCACTTTCATTATATACAAATATAGGTACATTTACTCTAAATTATACCTTCCTTAAATTTTGCGGTCATTCCAGACATATAAGAAGGGTAAAATGATGTAAACACAAGGATTACGTTAGCACACATACACACACAACTTACAAACAAGCTTAGCTTATGAGGGCACGTATATTACTTCTCACAACACTGTATTGATCAGAATTTGAACATTTAGGTATCACGACAAGCTAGCACTATAAACAAACGTATCAGGAGCCAAATGTGTTTTATATCTTTGTGATATTATGAAGAAGAACGTATTTTGAAGTTTGGCCTCCTACGTCTCTTTCTTATCAAGCTACACATTTGCCTCCGCAAGTACAATTAATATTTCATGCCTATATAACTGAAGTTTGTTGTAAACTGAATTGTGATCCAATCATAGGCGTACCCAGGGGAATGTAGGGGGGCTGAGTCCCCCTAAATCAACTAAGTAAATAAAAATACTTAACTAAAAGTCTAAATAAAATGTATGCGCAGAAATTTAAGTTTGGACATAATTGGTTTTGGAATCCCTTAAATATGGTAACACGTACCACAACAGTAGGCCTATGCCTTTATTAAGCTCTTATCTTATCTAAGTTGATCAACCTGTAGCCTACTATACATTGAATCGAATTTTCCAATGTGTTCATTTTAGCGTTTGAAAACTCAAAAATCAAATTTATGATAGAAAATGAATCTCATATTTTATCAGAAACTTGTAAATATATTTTTAAAAAAAGGATAAACTCTCATTAAACGAGGGCTTTTACATTTTACCTCTATTTATAATTTAAAACTAATCCTTAGTCTTCTTGCGTCTTTTTAAATAATAATAAATGTAAATTATTCCACAATTCTGGAGCTGGTATTTGGTGAACATGTGCAGCGTCATTTTCTTACAACTGTATCACGTATTTTGGCAAGTTAATAAGATGAACCCGATAAAGGAGCGCCTCAAAGAAAGGGCCGTGCCTACTGAGCGTGCGCAGAAATACTATAATGGATAAAAAGAAAGAATTTGAGAAGGAAAAAGTTTAAAAAGGTTTTCAACAAATCCAAGATAACTTTTTTAATTTAAAATTTTATCCATATGATGTTCGTTGTAATGTTGCATCCGAAAAAAATAGTGTTAGTTTAGATCTTTCTGTAAATTAGCATCCATGAAAACATGTTTTAGCTTAGATTTGTTTTAATGAAATTAAAAAAGGCATGTTCTTTGTAATTCTGCAAAATATACTTGCTTACCGCATGAAAGATTCTCTTTGAGGTTAATTTTTTATTTAACTACCTAATTTTCAATTGATTGATTTTGAAAGATTTTTCTGAGAACTTATATGAGCATAGCCAGGTTTGGGCAGGGGATGTCGATTTCCACCCTAATATTTTGGAAATGAAATCAAAGGTAATATTAATGTGTTGCTTTTTTTTTTAGTGCTGCATTACGGGTTGACCCTAAAGTTGCCCCCCCACCCCCGGAAAAACTCCTGCCTGTGTCCTTGGATCCACTCCCAGTAAAATATGCAGACAAGCAGTGACACTAATACACAGCATAATTCATAAGAATATAGAAATTTTTTTGTTAACTTCAGCACTTACTTTTTTCCCCAAGTTTCACTACTCGTTCGGGCTTTACCCAAATATATCAAATACGCTAAAGGGGTGGAATGAACTATATACTTAATCGTAAATGTACCGACAAATTCATAGAGCGAAAGTGGAAAGATATTGAGGGCAAACCACCCCCAATACACCCGACCTTAATTAAAGCCATGATCTCCCCGTCTTCAGTAGTCCTATGTGTAGGAGCAACCGTTCTTAGTGTCACTATTTGCAAACAAATATTGGAATCAAAAGTGGTTGAATAAAGGAGTTGAGAGAAAGCAGTTTAACTTGGTTAAACTCAAGCCTATGAACTGAGATAAGACTAGCTAACCCTGGAGATATCTGGTATCTCTATCTGTGTTCGCCCCGAGTAACCAAACAGCTTGTGTACAAGGTGTGTGGAAGAAAGAATGAAATGTGGGTAAAGGTAAGTGAAGGTCCATGACCTGTAATATTGTCTCTTCCTGGAACATTGTTTGCTGGAGTGAGAACCAGAGCTGGTTGTGAGGTGATCGTTTGGTAGCAGCCTCTACACCCACAAGGGGGGTTCAAGAGGTGTACAATTGTAACCAGCTACTGCACACACGCACGGTGGTGAGGGGGTTAGAGAGGTGTACAATTGTAACCAGCCATTGCACACACTGGGGGGTTCAAGAGGTGTACAATTGTAACCAGCTACTGCACACACGCACGGTGGTGAGGGGGTTAAAGAGGTGTACAATTGTAACCAGCTATTGCACACACTGGGGGGTTCAAGAGGTGTACAATTGTAACCAGCCACTGCACACACTGGGGGGTTCAAGAAGTGTACAATTGTAACAAGCTACTGCACACACTGGGTGGTTAAAGAGGTGTACAATTGTAACCAGCCATTGCATACACTGGGGGGTTAAAGAGGTGTACAATTGTAACCAGACACTGCACACACTGGGGGGTTCAAGAGGTGTACAATTGTCACAAGCTACTGCACACACTGGGGGGTTCAAGAAGTGTACAATTGTAACCAGCTACTGCACACACTGGGTGGTTAAAGAGGTGTACAATTGTAACCAGCCACTGCACACACTGGGGGGTTCAAGAAGTGTACAATTGTAACCAGCTACTGCACACACTGGGTGGTTAAAGAGGTGTACAATTGTAACCAGCCACTGCACACACTGGGGGGTTCAAGAAGTGTACAATTGTAACCAGCTACTGCACACACTGGGTGGTTAAAGAGGTGTACAATTGTAACCAGCCACTGCACACACTGGGGGGTTCAAGAAGTGTACAATTGTAACCAGCTACTGCACACACTGGGTGGTTAAAGAGGTGTACAATTGTAACCAGCCACTGCACACACTGGGGGGTTCAAGAAGTGTACAATTGTAACCAGCTACTGCACACACTGGGTGGTTAAAGAGGTGTACAATTGTAACCAGCCACTGCACACACTGGGGGGTTCAAGAAGTGTACAATTGTAACCAGCTACTGCACACACTGGGTGGTTAAAGAGGTGTACAATTGTAACCAGCCACTGCACACACTGGGGGGTTCAAGAAGTGTACAATTGTAACCAGCTACTGCACACACTGGGTGGTTAAAGAGGTGTACAATTGTAACCAGCCACTTCACATACGGGGGGTTAAAGAGGTGTACAATTGTAACCAGCCACTGCACACACTGGGGGGTTCAAGAGGTGTACAATTGTAACCAACTACTGCACACACAAGGAGGCAATGAGGCTATCCCCTCGTGTGAACTATTTAACTCATAAGGGAAATAGTTGAAACGCCGATCGATTCCCTTGTGCCAGCTATTTGAGTCATTAGAGATCTTTCAATTTATATCACAACAGTTTTTATTCACTCTATCATCTTAAAAACTGTCTGTAAGGCTTACTAAAATTTTACAAAAAAATAATAATAATCTAGTTTTTGTACACATATTTCTACTTGATTCTTTGAACATTATTATTATTATTATTATTATTATTATTATGTGAAACAATACTACAGGGTGTTAAAAAAGTCCCGCAACTTTATGGGGAAACGCATGTAATTGTTTTTTCCCTTCCAGGTTGTGAAGGAAACTGAGTATCTATGGGGTACACATTGCGGTAGCGTATATTCATTGTCACACAGTACACCCACTCTAGCAGCTATTCTTGGAAGCAGGAGCCCCTCTCAGAAAACTACGGAACAGTTGCACCAAACAAATCCTCCATCATGCGGCCACACGACAAGTTTCAGGAGCCAGGGAATGTCATGGACGCACCGAGAAGTGGTGGACCGAAGGTGTTAACTGAGGAAAAGTTGATAGACGTGCAATCTGCATATGTTCTAAGTCCCCGGAAGTCCGTGCGACGCCTTTCAAGACAGTCCGGGCTCTCCGTCAGCAGTGACGTTGCGCAGGTAATTGAAAATGCACCCTTACAAAATTTGTGCCATTCAGAAACTGCTGCCTGTAGACCTGGAAAGACGTCAAGCTTATTATCATTGGTTCATGGAATCTGTATCGCCCGATGGGGAGGAAATGGATGATTGGGACTGGTCTGATGAGGCGTTGTTTCATCTCGTTGATTACGTTAGTGAGTAGAATTATCGAGTGTGGACTGCGGAAAATCCACATAGGTTTCACGAGTCAACTTTGAACTCACATAAAGTTGGTGTCTGGTGTCCCATCTCATGTAGTCGCATCTTCATTACATGCTTCCAACACACAGTGAACATTGACATGTACATAACGATGGTGCACCAATTTGTCAACATGTTACCGGAAGAAGAGTTACAGAATACCTGGTTTCAACAGGACAATGTCCCAGCTCTTACAGCCAGAAACACTATGGCTTACTTGGAAGAGTGTTTTCCAGGATGACTGATCTCAAAGGGGCTGTGGCCAGCACGATCTCACTATTCAACATCCCCCGACCTTTTCTTGTAGGGGTACCTGAACGATTTCGTCTACGCAACTCATTTGCACAGTATTTAGTAACTGCTAACGAACATTCAGAAGTGTGTCGATGCAATCTCACGGCAAACATTACAAAAGATATTCAAGAACATAATTAACTGTGTCCACTTGTATGAAACACAGAACGGAGGCCATTAACAGCACTTACTGTGAAATAAAAGAAGAAAACAATTACAATATGTTTCTCCATAAGGATGCGTGACTTTTTAAACACCCGGATCTTTATACCTCGTTTAGGTTTTTGCTGAAGTTGTCTATTATTTTTGTAGTCTACGATTTATCAATGTACTTACATACAAAAATCGTAGACATAGTAAATAAAGTTAGTACCTAAAAATGTTGGTATAGTAGAAATTTAAATTCACTCGAAGGAGATAAAATTTTACTTTATCATACCTAACCTTTATTCGTCTTATAGAATTTTACCGAACTTTATTAATCCTGTCTTACTCTCTTAGAGCTTTCAAAATGTTTACAAAGCCTTGCATAGCCTATACTATTCCCAATATTCAACCAAATTAACCTAGCCTAGCCAAACATTTTTCTAACTTCATTTTAATTCAGGACTTTTATCCAACTTAACTGGACTGTGATTTGGTTAAACAGAACCTAGCCCAATTCTAATCAAGTTAGGAGTAATAACATCTAATTGTTTCTAATCAAACTTGACTTTGTGTTTCTGTCACTGGTAATGATTGAGTAGAAATAAAATATTGAGTATAGAAAAATGAAATTTGAATAATCATATCAATCAAATTACTTAAGATACATCTTAGCAGGCAAGTTTTTATGTGATCTTTAACTTGTCCTCATTCTGTATCCTTGGTTTGTAATTTTCATGTGATTCAGAGCCAATCCTGGCATTATATTGATAAAGAACTCGTGGTCAAAGGTAGAACCAGCCAGGGCTATAATGTCTGGAGCCTTGTGATCCCAGAGGACTATGTATAGGTAACTTTCTTACCACCCTCCCTCTCATTTACAGCCAATTCTGTCCACTCATAGAGTTGTTCAACGATCTGACAGTAACATCAGATTATTATTATTATTATTATTATTATTACGTTGGTACTATGATGAAGACTATCATAATAACAGATTGTACCTTACTAAAGAGCGTAGGGATATTTTGATCACAAAAGGGATATTTATTAGGAGGATTTTTTGTTTTAAATAAAATTATTGTATGGAGGGAATTTACTTCTAGATGACAGAGTGTATCATTTCATAGACATACCCATCCATACCAATGGCTACGCGGGCAAATACGTCAGTCTCATCTTTGTTTTTTCTGGTGATGGAGAAGCAGGGGTTTGAATATCCCCCCTGATCTAAATCCCACCCTCCCATCACGCAAATGAGGATACATTTACTCTAAATTCTATCTTCTTCATCCATACCCCAATAGATTGTATTTATTCCGGACGGGTAGTAAAATGTAGAATACAAAAATAAAATCACGCCTCTGAATTCTAGCCATTCGGTGTCATAGAGAATACTCCTACATGTATGTCAAAAGTGTAAGAACTGCCCTAGCCAATCTAGACTACATTCATACATCAATATACACTCATAAATTATGTTAAGACAGTGTGGTCCAGGCTTTCACAGCTATAGGGCCACTCTGTATATTGTAGAATACATAGTGAACTGCAGGTAATATTAAAAAGTAACAACAGAGATAATAAACAAGTAGCCTCTTTTTAGAAATACTTAAAACCAGAATACAGGACCAATGCAGTAGAGTTATGATTATACCAAAAATAGTTAGGGAGGTAGTTGAGCCTGTATTTGTGACGCAAATTGTTCGATGATATAGATCAGGGCTACGTCTTCACTGCATCTAGATTATTGATTAAAGACACGTTTATATTTAGATTAAAGAAAGAAAAAGTCTGTACGTTGTACCGTACCATTTTTTTACTGCCTAATACAATCAAGTTTAATTAATTTTACAACATTACAACATACACCATTAATTTACACCTCAACGTTAATAATTACCAACAATTTATAAATTTAAATTGCATTAACTAATGGTTATTCCCGTAAATGTATTACAAAAAGGTCGACAAATAAAACGTAAGTATGTTTGGAGGAAGGGAGGGGTGGGAATTTGATTAATTATGTTGACAAAGAGTGGAAGTGTGTCCAAATTGACCAAAAGTTTGCTTGGATACTATTTGAACGCCCTTTAAGAATAATCAATTGTCTTCGTCTTTTTAAATTAAAGTAACAATTCCTTCATGTTTACCAACCATTGTGGTTGAGATTGACTCGATTTAAGCCTGCCATCAAACTTTCAAGGTTATTACATACTTTCGTAAACCATCATAGGTCAAAGGCCCGCCATCTCTTCAATAACCTCAAAGCTATCAACAATACAATGGATGAAAATACTCTTAGCTAGCTGTAATGCATCAGTCATATCCGAACTATCATCAATAGCAATGGCGTCTATGGATTAGACAATTTGGCAGTCTAGGTGGGTGATATTAATTATTAATGATTTGGTGCATTTATCTAAGTATTAATTACAATTAATATGATTATGGTCTGTATTATAGTTGGTTGTACGATTTTTTTCTGTTTTGAAATAATTTAGTTTGTAAGTTGAAACTTTTTTTTAGAAAAATAATATATATATATAAATATATAAATATTTATATATAAATATATAAATATTTATATATAAATAT
>CABFWO010001060.1:0-18444 GCA_902155825.1 Timema genevievae | reverse complement strand
AACACACACCCACACACACACACACACACACACACACACACACACACACACACACACACAAATAACAAATTTTAAAAGTCAGAATTGAAGGTAAGCATGTTTGCAGTTTTTACAACTAATAATCTTTTATAAAAATAAATAAAACATAGCTTGAGAGTCAAATTGTAATTTAATTATCTATGTATATTAATCTCAAATCGTTCTTGAATATTTGTTATAGACATCGCTAGTTTTAAATAAAAAAATATTTTCGATTAGTTGATGACCTGGTGGTCTAGGTGTAAGGTGTCAGACTTCTGTACTAGGGGTCCGGGGTTCAATCCTCAGTCCCGGCACAGATTTATCTGGTTGCCAAACCCTTCCTTCACCTCTGACAAGACATGTATTAATCACAACTTGTAAATGTGTGGAATTCCAGGCCTACCACCGTGGTTCGGATCCCACGTTAAACTGTAGGTCCTCCATTTCATCTCGCAATCACCCTACCATTACACATTATTGTATGTGAGTATAACCCGAACGGGTAGTAAGACGCGGTGCTAATACTAATACTATTTTCGATTAGAATATTATTTTCATATGTCAATATACTCATAAAACATATTTAAGAACTAAAATGAATTATATATGTATGAATTTAAACTAACCATATCTACTGATAAAATATGTTGTTTATTTTGGTCCAAGAGATGGTTTCTTGTAAAAACTGTAAAAATACGAACCTTTATTCGCGCTCCCTCCCGTTCCATAATAGTTTCATACGCCACTTAGTAACTTTGGTAAATCATCGTTTAAATTACGTCATAATATTTATCACTCCGGTGATTGTTTTATTTAGAATGACTCTTAAGACCTGGGTTCAAATCTTGGAGTGACAAAGGATTTGTAAAGTATCCATATCGTATATAAATACACAATAACATAAATAACCAATTTGTAACTTGTAACGGACGAATTTTCTTTCCTAATTTCACTCAAAGAGCCGCTGAGCTTTTTAATCCTAAATAGCTGTAATTTTATATCTTATTATCAATTTAATTTTACTGAAGTCACACTTGCTGTATTTTCTTCAACTGTATACAATACAATACAATACAATAAACAGTTACAACTGTCTCTACTTAACGTTTATTACCAAGCCATTATGTAAATTTTGAGTATGATTATGTTTGCCATTTTCACAAAGAGGCTTTTGTTATATTTCTTCAAAGTAAGGTTCTTATTTGTGGGAGCTTTTCATGGGTAGTTCTTCAATAGTGAATAGTGTAACCAGTTCTTAGATAGGGATACTGGTGTTCGAAGCCCCGTAGGAACAGAGAGAAGTGTTTTACGGTTTTCCATATTGTCTCAAGATAAATACTAATTCATTTTCATAAAGTTCACCCTTCACATTAAATATTTTAGAAAGCATTATACTCCACGCTTCATGCACCAGCGCTGATTATGAATATCAGAACGAACAGCATGATGAGGTTAAATTTCAAGAATAATACTAAGCATAGCATTTATGAATAAAACAAAATTCGTAAGTTCCAACAGATATTATGTAAAATGATACCTGAACATGGGAATCACGCAAATCATGTACAATCACCAAATGTCATGGAATAGATTCGAGTGTCTAAGTATCGTTTTCCAACGAGGAAAAAATGAAATCTGGTAAATGGCAATATCTCGGTACCAGATATTATTTCAATCAATAAAATATTTTATATAAAAATGAAGTAATTAAAAAAAATCAAAATTGGTCTATTAATTCGATACAAGCGTATACTAAATAACTTTTTAGCCAAGGACTAGCTGTAAACCTTCGAACTCGAGATTTTCAAGGCATTAGAATCGTATTGCACTGTCGCCAGTTGCCACTTTATGATTTTAACTCTAGATGTATCATTCTTTATCCAAGTGAACAGCAGTTCAACTCCTTAAAACTCACATATGCTCTTAAATGGATATAAGTTTCAGATACCGCAAATAGATGGTCAGGCAAATCAAAGCGTCAGTTTTATCTTGTCTAATCCTAACAGTGACAGCAAATTAAAGGTTGGAATACTGGACAGGTGTACTAAGGTGATTTTTCTGTAAATGTTTTCTCACTCTCCTTCCATGCAAACAAGAGTATACATCATCAAAATTCTACCTTCCTCATTACTTTTCTGCATATAGCCCGAACGGGTAGTAAGATGCTGTGCTAATAAATAATAAATAAATAATCATTGTTTTCAATAGTATAGCAAATAACTTAAATATGGGGATAAATTGGACAAATAAGGTGGATGTAGAGAGGTCCTGATAAACCCTATGGTTAGTGAGACGTGAAGCATGCAAAGAGGTCCTGATAAACCCTATGGTTAGTTAGACGTGAAGCATGCAAAGAGGTCCTGATAAACCCTAGGGTTAGTTAGACGTGAAGCATGCAAAGAGGTCCTGATAAACCCTATGGTTATTTAGACGTGAAGCATGCAAAGAGGTCCTGATAAACCCTAGGTGTAGTGAGACGTGAAGCATGCAAAGAGGTCCTGATAAACCCTAGGGTTAGTTAGACGTGAAGCATGCAAAGAGGTCCTGATAGTCCGTATCAGTGAAGAGGCCCCATGTGCACCAGCTGATCAGTGAGGACTCCAGCCCACTAAACGCTCATATCCCCGGTCCGAGTCTCACACCAAGTTCTATGTCCGCGAATATTTGCACTTGGCCACGTGATAAGGCTGGGGTGGGTAGTTCTGCACATACCAGGAAGACCATCAAATATTTGCACGGCCTCATTCTGGGTCTGTGAGGTGATGAGTGGTCTCCGTTCGGCGGTGAATGCCTCCGACTTCCTGGGTCATTGACTAAACCTTATTGTGTCGGCATCTCATTAGCACGGGGCAGTGGCATTTGTTACACAATGAAGGAGGGCGTGTCGCAATAGTTCATTAGTGATCTTAATAAACACCTTCACACACCAACCACAACCAAACTAATGTATCTTAGAACATAATTATCAAAATGTTTGTGCACCTGGTCCTACTATCCTTCAGAGATACTCATATTAACATCAATTAGGTTGGGATGAAGAAGGTAGAACTTAATTGGAAATATATCGTGTCGAGGATAGTCTTCAGGGCTCTCAAAGCGTGTTAGAGCGATACTTGAGTGCTTTCTTCCTCTTGTTGTCAATTTGAATAATCCTCCATAAGTTTAGCTCAATCTACCTCACATGGGAATGAGCTTTCATTTATTGCAACTAATAGATGTGTTCTACTGAGGGGATATAATATTCAGAGGTTCAGTTTAAAAAATATTCAATCAACATGGCAACGCACCACGTCAAGTTTCTGGATTTTTGAAAAATTAATACCAAATCTTACATTTAATATAAGAACACAAAGTTTTGCTAAATTTAATCTTTGATACATAAAAAATAATCTTTTTATCTTTGTAAGCTATGTTAAAAATATAAACTTACAAACTTACCTAGAGTTACGTCCAAAGCTAAGTATTTATAAAGTGTGTTAAGCAAAGTAATAATACTTACTAACCGTTCGGGCTATAGGCTTAAGTACGAATTACTCTAATGGATTTTGAATATGGAAGGTTGAATATAAAGGAAGTGAACCCGCATTTGCATGGAGGAATTGTGGAAAACTATTTAGGAAAAACCACCCCAGTTCACCCGAGTGAGGTTTGAACCTCAATCTCTCCATCCTCAGCAGTCTAGTTCAACATGAAACTAGCGCGTTAGCTAACTACGCCACTGAGGTGGCTGTTAAACAAAGTAAAGTGCTCAGTAACCGCTCCTTGACCCTATAACTAAGCCATAAGTCACCCTGGGAGTTAAGATGTGTAGGTTTTCAGTTTTTACAATTAACATAGTTTTTTCCAAAACCTGTCAAATATCTACAACGTGTATCTAAAACATTGTATCAATATTCAACGTGTATCTAAAACATTGCATCAAACTTTGGCAGGCTATTCCTTGGGTGAAAATAGAATAATTCACATCAGCAACCTAGGGTTCATCTTGAATACACCCCTAAAGATATAGAGATAAAAACGAATGTTGTGTGAAATATTATGAAAACTGCTTAGGGTATTACAACGAATATTTGTATACTACTTATTGAAACCTTGATTATTAATAAATTAAATGTGCGGTTACCGTTACCCACCCCCATTATGTAAAAAAGGGGGGGTTGTAACACTTTTTTCTGCAATAAATTATGTCACAGTAAGTATTACCGATTTTGACTTAAGATTATAAAACATGAAGTAAAAATTAATAAAAAAAGGTGTCTTGGAGAAACTGTCTAGCTCTCCCCGTTTCCGATATAATCATGCATTTGTGATTTTAAAGACAAGTGTTAATTCCTGCCAGGTAGGGAGCCAGTATAGCTGTGTTGTCTCTGAGCTCAAACTTGTGTGATTATCTCGAAAACGAGGAAAGCTAGACAGTTTCTCCAAGACAACTTTTTTGTTAATTTTTACTCCATGTTTTGTAATCTTAAGTCAAAATTGGCAATACTTACTCTTACATATTTTATTGCCGAAAAAAGTCTTAAACCCCCTCTTTTTTACATGATGAGGTGGGTAACGGTAACAGCACATTTAATTTATTAACGATCAAGGTTTCAATAAGTAGTATACAAAGATTCGTTGTAATACCCTAAGCAGTTTTCATAATATTTCACACAACAGTCGTTTTTAGCTCTATCTTTAGGGGTGTATACCGCCCTTATTATTCAAGATGGACCCTAGGTTGCTGATGTGAATTAGTCTATTTTCACCCAAGGAATAGCCTGCCAAAGTTTGATGCAATGTTTTAGATACACGTTGTATATATATATATATATATATATATATTCAGTAGCTATATTTAGTTTCATATTTTACACACAATAAACTTAACAAGCCTAAATATATATGCCACATGCATCGAGAAATTTAAAAAATAATTTTTATCTTCATTTGAAAAGTTTTTCATCAAATACCACAATGCCCATGACAAATATTTAGGGGATGTTGAAATTACAATGTGTAGAAAGATAAATGAAAGTAAATGTATCTACCTAAGCAAAATGTTAAAATTATTTGCCATAAAATTTGTAAAAAAAATACTGTTCTAAGCTTGTATTCACTTCCACCACACCTTAAACACTTGGCTTAAAAATGATCTACGAATTTATTCTATTATCAGAGGGGATGTATTATGTTAGACGTTAATCCCGAAAATGGCCAACGGATGGATTTTTAGCTCAATCCTAGGATTGGAGGTTTTTAAATTACCAAAGCGCGAAGTTTTATTCAATTTCAGGTGTTGGCCGTCTCCAAACAGCCAAACCTAGGATTGTCTAACTACCAAACGATAAAAGTTGAAAATACATTCGTTATTTTAAGTTAGGTTAGGTTAGGTTAAGCTTCAATAAAGAAATTTGGTCAGGTGGTATTGGTTTAAAATATATTTCTAATCTCTGTCCGGTTCTGTTTGCATATCAATGAGATCCACTTGCCCTTTTGAACTCATGAGGTTGCTCAAAATTGGGCGAGCGCCACCTGCTCAGTCTGGTCGAGAAACGAACTAAAATGTTATTTAAAAATGCTCTTTCAAGCATTGGTCATTTAGTAATTGCACAATCCTAGGTTTGGCCGTTTGGAGACGGCAAAAGCTCGAAATTGAATAGAACTTCAGTCTTTGGTCATTTTAAAACGTCCAATCCTATTTGCGCCCAACATATATATATATATATATATGTATATATATATACATATATATGTATATATATATATGTGTGTGTGTGTCTGTATAATATAAACATTTATATACATATAATTTAGAGTTCAAACAATTATTGAAGGGCAACGTTTAGTTGTTAGCGCAAAATAATGTTATACTTAAACTTGTCAAAGACTTAACTACTCTGTCGGGGAAATAGGTAAAGACATAGTTTGTCTTGAGTCCCTTCCAATTAAAAAAATATCCAAATTTATGGACCTTTGAAATTGGAAGCAATTCTATTTTACTCTTTCTTCATGTCTTAAAAACGATTATTTAATATAAATAGATTATTTTCCTAGCCAGACTACCAAATCAGTCTATCTGTCCACCATCTTACCCTGACCAGGTTGTACCAAGCTAACGAGATCTTTGTTAGGTGTGTCAACAACATGTGTGTGGCATGTGAGGATGTTCCTCTCATATGTGGGATGACGTGCTCCTAGGTTTGTAGTGTGTCTTCTATTAGCACCTCTTGTCAACAGGTGTCAACACTGGTGACCGAGGGAGAGGGAAGACCGTACCGATACTTCCCGGTTCACTGGCAAGTGAAAACAGCGTCATTTCGCAACACCAATTAGCTATTAGTTTGATTTGTGAATGTACCTCCAAACTGGCTTCGTGCAAACTTGCCGAGCTGACAGGATACTAATAAATAAACGTGTATTCAACTACACTAACGTGACTTCAACACCATACAAAGTTTGCAAAACAAATAAATCACAATACAAAGCTTGTATCATATAATATAAATATAAATAATATTTTGTATATATTTATTATGTTTACAGTTTATGTATTGTCAATGTATGTTTAGTTAAATAATAATAAAACTGATGAAAGAAATGATTGATTGTTAGTCTTTAAATAAACATTCTTTTTTTCAAAAGTGAGTGTGTGTGTGTGTGTGTGTGTGTGCGCGCGCACACGCGCAGAGCGTTTTTCTACACGTTTGAGAAATTTGCATTGTTAGAATAAATCTATCCGAATGTTCATGTAACCCATTTATAAAATGAAACCTCAGTACACTCAGCCAGGACTCGAGCGCCAACCACCTGCAACCAGAACATACTAGCTCGGAGCCTTGACTCGCGTGGCCCCACATGGATGTGGTTCACCACATAGAGAAAACATGGTATACTCTGTCTATGTCATCGACCTTGGTGGTCTAGGGGTAAGGTGCTCACCTCAGGACAAGATGTTTGTGGGTTCATATACAGACGAGGTCAATGAATTTTTCTTTAGCGATAACAATCCGTAGCACATCTTCCTTCGGAGGGGAAGTAAAGCCGCCTGTCTCATGTCGATTGTGGCGTGTAAAAGAAGTCTGGTATGTATGTGAAAATACCTTTCCCGGCAAAATTGTTAGACCATTTCATTCTCGCTCAAAGAAATTCTCGTGTGCTGATATAACCAGTCGGTTCAGAAAGTGCACTTTAAATACCTCAAATAAATGAAGAAAATAAATGAAAATGGGTCTTTGTTCACTGTTAGGTTCATTCCTCATAGATTCGATGAATCAAAGTGAAATTATATCTTGACTTACCGTCCTATGACCTGTGAATAAAGCTAATTAGACAACTTAAAAATAAGATATATTATGTCTTTACTTGACTGTATCACTTCATGAATTGGAATTATTTCAGATATTGAGATCAGACTTTCACTTCGAAATCTTTAAATTTTCCTTTACAAATCTGGAATTTTTATTATATTAATTAAAAAAATTTGTTTGGTCAATCAGGAAAAAGTATTTAACTGTGTCTCTTATAGTCTGCTAGGGCTAAGGGATAGTCGCCATTAGATATATTTCTCCATAGTCTCTGCCGTAAATAGCTTTTAATGGGCTCTGTGAAAATATTTATTGATGGGCACCTTAATTTTGGGGGTAGGGGAGTGGAGGAGAGGAAAATAATAATAAAACTAACACGATATAACAATTTTTTTTAAATACATTTTGTGTAGACAATTAATATACAAGTTTATTCACTCATATTTATAAATACATATATTTTGTTTGCACTTTTCTGGCTTTCATTTCAGATAATTAGTTGATTAGACCTTCATCATAATTAATATCTTTAACGATATATTCAATAAAAATTAAGGAACTATTTTATAATCCTTCTTGTCAGATAGTCGATAATAAATTCACTCACATGAAGCAATAAACGGGGAGAGTGAGAAATATTCTGATAGCAACAATGATATTCGAATATGATTCAATTAATCCAAATTCATGAAGAGCTTGTGAAATATCAAGGTGAGCTGTTGTTTTAATATTTTATGTTAGTGTAGAGGCTTCAAACTTAGATATCACACGTGATATAATAAATATTTAAATCTTTGTTATAACTTACTTAAAGCGAGTTCTACTGCCAATTTTTGAAGATCAGCAACACTAATTGATTTTAAGGACGAGCTGTAGAGAAAACAAAAATCGTCACAAAAAGTTCTTAGTTGCTCAAAACGCCAATCTATTTGAGACAATAGAGTTTCAAATAATACTATCATAGTTATAATATTTTAGAATTAAACACAATTACTCAAGAATCAAATAGCCGAAGCTATTATTTATGCTTTTAAATGAGGAATTCTCCAGCCTGAAAATTGAAAAATGACACCTGAACATGGGAATCGAACCCGGGACTTTTGGCTTAGTACGCCAATACTCTAACCACTGAGCTATTCAGGAATCATCCCGTGGACAGGGTCACTTTTCACTCATATTTGAAGGCAATTACTCAAATTTTGTAACTAGATGTGAAGCAGGAAGCATCAATAAACATTGTTTGGAATAAAAGTCAAAATCTATATACATAAAACTATTATATATAATTTTAAGCATTCAACGTTTTAACTTTACAAAAGTAGCCCCTGACCAAAATTAACTGTATTTTTTTTAACCTTGTTTTTCATTAAGTTCATAAGAAGAATTGTGCAAGCACAAAGTTGGTTGAAGTAAAATTTATGTCCCTAGCTCTAAGATGTCAATTGTGTGACCAGCTCAATATCATAAAGTGGTCAGCAACAAAAAAAAATAAAAAATAAAAATAATTTTGAATATACATAATCATGCATGTATCGTATCTTCTACATATAAAACATTTTATATCTGTATCCTTATATGTCTGTTGCCTAAGATCAATAGAGCCGCTTAACTGATCGCAATGCAGATTTTTTATACTATATAGATTCTTACCGGGAAGACCATTGATCAAACGAGTTATATCAAATAAAATTGATGTTTTTACTTTCCCTTGACATCTCGGAGAAAAAGTATTGTGATCGTCAAAAAAATCAAATCGAGATTTTGATAAATATCGAGGTTTCATGATCTCCTGAAACCAAAAGGTGGTTTTCACAATGCAGTCTGTCTGTACCACGGGCTAGTGCTGAAACAATTTTATCAATTGTGCTAAAACTTTGTATCTGGGATTTTCATAGGGTCCCCCCAAGGTATTTTTGGAATTAGATATCCAACCCTAAATTTAAGGGTAGATTACTGAAGTGCAAAACGAGATAAAATCGATTTTCTCAAAATTAGTTCTAAAGATTTTGATTACATTTTATATCTGAACATTGTTTATGATAATAAACAAGACGGAAATTCTAATTTTCTCACGAAAACGACTTTGAGGGTACTTTACACGAGATAAATTTTCCAATTTTCACAATTTCTTCGCAACTATTTGAAATACAAAATAACTTATCATTGTATAGTTGTAATACTATTAAATATAAGAATCCTTTATTCAAATTTAACTTTAAAAACCAATATTTTCTGAGCTATAAGCAAATATATATACTTTTTAATTCAGGTCTTTGAAAATTAATTTTATTCTAATGTTTTTTGGTGGACAAAGATATTTGATCGTTTATCAATTATTTTCTGTAACAATATTCCTAGTTCCTGATGTTCATAGAGTAAGTATTTTTTTATTTTGCACCACATCTTACTATCGTTCGGGCTATACGCTTAAGTAATAATTGCGTTGTGGTTTAGGGATTGGAAAGGTTGAATTTAGATGAAGTAAGCCCACATTTTCGTGAAGGGAGGATGGAAAACTATTTAGAAAAACCCGCCAGTTCACCCGTCCCAAGATTTAAACCTCGATCTCCCCGTCCTCAGCAGTCTAGCTCACCATGAAGCCAGCGCGTTAGCTAACGACGCCACCGAGGCGGGTACGTGTAAGAAATTAACAGTGCGTATTATTTCATTTATGATCTTTGGTGTAGTGCTTCTACAACAATGTATATAGTCCAGGAATATTGTCGACAAAATAGGTAAACCCCAACAAAATTTGGAGAAAGCTGAACATCTCAGGATCGGCTCAGATTTACACGCCTTACAACATATCAAAATTCACCTAAAGTTCAAGGCTTGGCTTTTTTTTTAGAAGACCCCAAAGTTTTAAAAGTCCTTAATACCTAAAAATGATTTAAAGCTGGCAAAAATTAGAAGAACGCTGAAAATTTCAGGATAAACTCAGAACTATATACTTAACAACATATAACAAGTACCTAAAAGTCCGAGTCTTGGCTTTTATGGTAGAAGATCCCAAAGTTCAAAAAGTTCATAAGTACTAATAAATTATTTTAAGGTGGGGAAAAAATTATAAGAAAGCAGAAAATATCAGGATTGACTCAGAATTATATGCTTTACAATATATCAAAAGTCCCTTAAAGTCCGATGCTTGGATTATTTAGTAGAATACACCAAAGCTCAAAAAGTCCATAAGTACCATACCTATACATTATTTTAAAGGGGAAAAAAATTAGTGGAACGTTGAAAATTTTAGGATCGACTCAGAATCACATGCTTTACAACATATCAAAAGCCCCAAAAAGTCCGGGGATTGGATTTTTTTGTAGAAGACCCCCAATTTCAAAAAGTCCATAAATACTAAAATATAATTTTAAAGCGGGAAAAATTATAAGAACGCAGACATTTCAGGAGTGACTCAGAATAATATGCTTTACAACACATCAGAAGCCCCCTAAGTCCTCCTAAGCCCCATCCTCTTCTAGCTCTTAATTAATTCGTGACCTCCATCCCCTTTCCCCGGAATGATATCCTGGATACGATAGAGATATCTTGTGAATCTGTCAAGCGTGAAAATAAATCAACAACAGCTATTTAATCGTACTGTGTGTGTATTCCGAACCGGACCTGAGTTAATGCGGTTATTTTAAAATGAACTAGCACCTAGACCTATGTCTTTGTTTGACGAAATATCGATGAGGAAGACGAGGAGATCAGCCCTCGCTTAGAATTCAGATTAGAATCTGTTTCTCCTTGCAAAGAAAATGCACCAAAAGACACAGTGTTTGTTGTAGATGGCGGGTACCTTCTTCATATCATTATTTAGCCGAGACCAGCGACTTACAGGATTATTTGTATGGCATATTCATCTTACAAGATGAAACATTTTAAGTGTTCATCAACAGTAGCGTTTGATGGGTATTAGGGTCCACCTAACACTAAAGCGGAGGAGCAGAAGCGCCGGAGCAACAAGAAAACCTCGGTAGACTTATCAATAGATCTTGACATGGTTGCCATATCCTGTGAGGAAGAGTTTCTAGCAAATTGAAAAAAAAACACGTTTTATCAAACTTCTAACACCCATCCTACGGAATTGTGGCATCTTGGCCCAGTTAGCAAGCGAGTGCAGATTGTATTATTGTTTCAACAGTCATTGAGCTTTCAGCTGGGCATTATGTAACAGTTATAGCAACTGATACAGATGTACTTACCATGCTAGCTGTGCGCGCACTTTCAAGCAGTAAGCTCTCTCTCCTAATTCCTGAAAAAAACTGGCAAACCTGATAAAATTCACAATATCGTGGAGCTCCAAGAAGCTCTCGGACCTGTAAAAAAACACCCTCCTGTTTACTCATGCATTGACAGGTTGTGATATGACATCTGCCTATTTCAGAAAAGGAAAGAATTGGTTTTTGACCTCCTTCTAAATGATAAAGAGCTGTCCAGAAAAGTTTGTAATGATATGGAATTATAGATCTCAATAATTTATTATTCACATCTATATTCAAAATTACGTTATAATAAATGCGAGGGGGTAGTAAGATATATTTGTGTTAATTTGTTAAGTTGCAAGGTATGGCGACATCTTTCTACGTCTCTGTTTGAAAAGCCAACTCAGTCTTATGAACAGAAACGCACCTGGATGACCACACCCTTTTTCTTTTGGGAAGTTTCGAGAAGGAAATGTCGTTAGATATACCTACTTCAAGGTACGCATCTCTTCACTTGCAATCCTGACGAGGAGCCGTGTAGTTTGAGTCTATGACATATTAATCTATATTCTAAATTTCACGTGTCGGGAATTATCATGCATATAATTCAATAGTCGGGCTCTTATTAAAATTCACAACGTGTGAGATATCTATCAAAAAACTGTTTATCTAATAAAAATAAAAAACTATAAAACACCAGAACTTTTGTTTTCTAAAATAAGACATTATCCCTTTTTAATTATTATGATACAAAATAACAAAATTGAAACCAATTCAATAATTATATAGAATATCACACTAATTGTGGCGAAAAAACATTAACATATCAAGCTAGCTCTTTTATACGTTACAAGTGCTGATTTTCAATGATCATTCTGCTACTCCTGATGAAGTAACTTCAGCGGGAGAGTTGTTTATTTTGTATCTGTACAAAAAAGAAAAATGCAACTCCCTACACCTAATTTCATTGCTGAGGGAACTGCATGCTTACTATTGAGCAACAGCGTTGTCATTCTTTTGTTTTCCGTGATGAGTCTTCCTTCGAATGTATATCAAATTTGGCAATGCTGGGCTGTCGTTGTTGCCACTAATTGGTGCTTCTTCCTCCAGCACAGTCGTAAAGTTACAGCAGTCTGTTTATCGTGTTCCTAATAGCTAGCTCAAAAACATTGACTAAATAAACACTCATATTTTATAAGTACTCTGTGTATAATAATATGTGTTATTGATCACGTTAAGATTTGGTGTGTATCTGTATGTGTTGGTTGCGTGTTTTGTATTTTTACAGTAAGGTTGTGGAACTATAGTTTATATAATGTTTATAAAATGCATGTTGTAATATATTTGTTTGTATATTAATTATGAGGAAAAAAAGCTTTATACATAAAATATTTTAAGCATAATTACGGAGGGAATAGAGAAACGTTAATAAACTTCAATCTTGAAAAAATTACGATTGTGGAAATAGGTAATGTTTCTAGAAAAGGCTGTATACCGATAGGAAATGCTTTTACCTGTCAATTGAACCCCCCAACCACCCCATGCCGCATTGTTTACAATGAGGGATTTCCAAGTAAACCCTCCCCCCTCACATTCCAACAACCGAAAGCTAGAAGATTTGGCAACTTGTACCAGAGAGAGAGCGAAGATAAATCTTTTCTCCATAAGACCTGCAGTTCCCTCAGCTATGAAATTAGGTGTAGACGAGCTGCGTTATAAAATATATGTCCAAACTGTAGCTCGTCAGTCTGTCACTGCTACTTTCGACATCGCCGTGCTTCCACTTACAAGTGCTGCTACCCATCAATACTCACAGTCTGTTCAGCGTAGGAATTGTTTTCTGAAAGGCCTGTTTCCCTACCAGAAATCTATTAAATAGTAGGATGTTGGTAGGAAAAAAGACCTTTCAGAGAGTAATTCCTACCGTGAATGGAGTAGAGTGTATCTGCATGTGCAACAGTGGTAATCTGGTAATCCACTCACACCAACGGACTGGGGCTGGCAGCTTATTGGAAAGGTAAATATATTATTAAACTGAGAGATATTTTTTTGTTGCCTACATTTTAATTTATTCGATCTAAACTTATATAATATATTTTAAAGAAAATTGCAAAATTTCGAACTATTAGTCTTGTTGTGTTAACAGGAGCTTGGATGAATTTAGCTGGGACACGAGGGAAACTCATTTTTATTTATGCCTTGGAGGCTAATTTATTAGTGCAATTTTTGAACTTTTGGGTCTTCTACCATAAAAGCCAAGCCTCGGACTTTAGGCGACTTTTGATGTGTTTTAAAGATGTGATTCTGAGTCGATCCTGAAATTTTCAGCGTTCCGCTAATTTTTTCCCACTTTAAAATAATTTATATGTATGGTACTTATGGACTTTTTGAGCTTTGGGGTCTTCTACCAAATAATTCAAACCTCGGACTCAAAGGGACTTTTTATATGTTATAAAGCATATAATTCTGATTCAATCCAGAAATTTTCTACGTTCTTATAATTATTTCCCGCCTTAAAATACTTGTTTAGTACTTATGGACTTTTTGAACTTTGGGGTCTTCTGCCAAAAAAGTCAAGCTTAGGAATTTTGGGTACTTTTGATATGTTGTTAATCATATAATTCTGAGTCGATCCTGAAACTTTCAGCGTTCTTATAATTTTTGCACGCTTTAAAATAATTTTTAGGTATTTATGGACTTTAATAACTTTGGGGTCTTCTAAAAAAAGACAAACCTCGGACTTTAGGGACTTTTGATATGTTGTAAGGCCTGTAATTCTGACCCAATCCTGAGAATTTCAGCTTCCTACGAATTTTGTCAGGGCTATTTGCTAATAATCCTGGACTAATAAAGCTAGTGTTTCGTTTCAAAAATTTTACGAGATTTTAGTAAAATTAATGTCTATTTTAATATAAAAGTGGGAGAAAATCTGTGCGATGCACCGTAACCTTTATTTTAAATAGTTTGTTTTAAAACGGATGATCAATGGTGGATTCTTCTTTTGAATATAGAATTCATTATTTATCCATATAACTTGATTGTCAGCTCCAAAGAGTAGCTACATATTAAATTTCAATAATAAATCAATAGAGAAATCATATTTAGTTTAGTTTGTTGTTTGTAACTTACAAATCCTTTTAAAGGTGTTTCTGTAATTTTATGTTCGATTATAGAGAAAATCTTAATATTTTTGAATGTGGTATTTTTTTATATTATGTTGAATTTATTCAGAAAGGCTATAAGCTATTTAAGGATTATCTATGCCTTCAAGAAGCTGAGCAGTGATGTTAAAGGTGTTTTATGTACACAGTTAAGTGGCAAAAGTGAGGATCGCCACAAGTGCATATACTGTTATGACTTCAGCAAAAAATCAGACCCAACGATATAAAATATTCGGTAATAGGTTCGGAAATTCCTGATTTAAATACTGACATATAACTGCATGCAATTGTAACTAGACATATGAGACGTGGCCCATATTGATTTTTGAATCGATTGTATCCTTGCATGCAGACACAACTATCCAAAGATATTTCAAAGAACTATGTTGATGGGCATGACGATCATCCCAAATACCGTAGACGATATCTCTATGATGGGGGTCACTTTGCAACGATATGTTCTTGAGCGTTGAAAGATAAATAATATTTCGATTCTCACTTTAATGTGGAGCTGTACAGCTGTCCAGTTTAATTATACCTATTAACGGCCGTGAGGCTGTTGCCCAACTAAGAATATCCAAATTGACAGAATCGTCAATCTAGGTCATCCTAGAAAGGGCTGATTTATTGTTTGAGTACCAATTCACTGTCGTGACTCTTAACCTCGTGAATGATTAATTAAATACCTATGAAGTGAAACCAATGAGATGAAGCTGTAAGGAAAATTACAGAAGTATTAGTACATAAGCTGTGAGATGGTAAATGATGATTGTGAGTGATTTCGCAGGGTCTAGGGTATATGAAGGATTTTCTTTTACTTGGGATAAGGTAGGTGGGTATAGTAGAAATGATAGTTTGTGTGTGATGGCGTAACGTGAGTTCGGGAACGGAATTGATAAGATTTTCTTGATTGAGATGAGGACCAGCTGTGATGGATACATTTCCATTCACCATCTGGGGCTGACAACGGCGCCCGGATTATCCTCTGGCTCGTAGAACTATGCCTATTAAGTATGTTTGCAAGTGAATATATAAGGCCAGTGATCAAGGGAGTTTTAATAATAACTTGACCAATGAGGTGGAACAATTTCAGTTGGGATTATTTGAGTGGCTCTGCTGTCCATCTTTAAAATAGATTATATTTTACAACAAATAATGACACTGATGGCACTAACCATCCATGTGAGACACTAGTACTAATCTTCTTCAAACTGTGCGCTGAAGATCCCTTTGTGGAGACTCTTACTTACAATGACGCTACTTCATATATTGCTTAGAAAATTAAGAGTTTCCATTGCTGAAAACCAGGCACTTCTGTTGAGCAGCCCGCCATAGTATAGAAGAGTGATAGATCCGTCGTTTAACCCGAGTGGTAGCAAGCCTACCTTAAGTAGTTCCACTTTGGCTTAACTTATAATATAGGCCCATAATTTTATCTGTCAAGTCAGCTCAGGGTAAAAGTTGTGTATAGTACGTGCTAGAAGTAAACCAAATCATGTTTACAGGTTGAATGTTATATATTTTTATTCTCATTTCCTTTGTTTAATTAATTTCCTTAAGGGTTATATATACCTCTTATATTATATGAGTTTTTTTAATAGCTTTACTCACTTTTTGCTCACGCTTACAGTGCTCAGTAAGGGATTTATCAATATTGTTTTATTTTAAGGTAATCTGTGGAAGTTGTCTCACGAAAGCTCCTCGGAGCTGGCGCAAGAACCATTCTCTGTAAATATGTAAATTGTTAAATTTATGATTTTGATGTTAGTAAACGCCTATATAATAATAATAATAATAATAATAATAATAATAATAATAATAATAATAATAATAATAATAATAATAATAATAATAATAATGAAAAATCATGTAAACTGTTTGATGAGCTCTGCGGAATAAAGCAGTTAGTTTGTGCTGTTAGCAACAGGTAAAGTATGTTAGATGTGTCAGATGAATCAGGGGAGCAGAGGGACGAGGAGGTATGACAACTGTTCCTGGGTCTGTAGTGTGTTTCTAATTAGCACCAGGCAAACACTGCTGACTGAGACACACTTCCCGGTTCATTGGCAAAACGTTCTGGCGCGAGTTGTCATTAACACACATACGGCAACACACGTGAGGTACATGACGCATGTTCAGCAGCCAATGTAGGTAGAGCAGAGGTGGACGGGGTATTGTCAGCGCATGCGTGAGATGGTCTTGAGGACGAGTAAGGCCGGAGAGAGGAATATCAGCTGTTGTCTAAATAACTCTCCTGTTATAGTTTAATGGTCTCTTTCAACACACAGTTATTAAGCTCATTTAGTCTGGGCCAACCGGGGACAGGGAGGTCGGTGTTCAAATCCAGGCTGAGTGTACTTATAATGCTTTATCCTAGTAAGTTTCCCATTTTCATTCACTCTAATTGGTAAATACCTCCTTTAAATAATATATTATATTTATATATTATAATTATATAGTATATAATATATTTAATAGGCCTATATATTATATACATTATACATCATATTATATATTATGTATATATTATATATATTATACATAATATAATATATTATTTAATGGAGGTATGTACCAACTAGAGTGAATGAGAATAGGAAATATATTATAATATATATAAAATAGACATATTATATATACATTATATATAATATATTAATATCAATATAATATATTATATATACATTATATATAATATATAAATTTAAATATAATATATAAAATTTATAGACATTTATATACATATATTATTTATATATTTTATATAATATGATATATAAATATGTATATATCTATGTGTGTGTGCGCGCGAGCGTGCATAGCCCGATCAGATAGATGTCTCAGTGGTCGGGCTGAGGACGTATTTTGGATTAGGGATTCACCTCACATTAGATCTAGTTCTCAAGTGTAATTTTCAATTAATACAAAATGGACGTCATTAGACTGAATCATTATTTAAAGCTTTCATTAAAAATGAAAATCAATTCTACTTTTATTCATTTTTAATGAACATTATTGAAAAATGAAAATAAAATGAACAGTTAGAACATGTTCTTGTACAAGAAACACTAATTAATTTTTCTTTTAAATTAAATATTTAGTGAGTTCATTTTTCTTTGAATGTAATGATTTATTTAAATTTAACGTTACACTGAGACCACTTCCAACCTTGTATTGGATTTAATCCTCAATAATAATTATTTTCCAGTTTCTACTCACGGTCTTCTAGACACGCCAAACAGCCCTTTAATGAAATTTGTATCTTGACGCACTTTTCTTCGCTTCTTTTTATTTAATATATTTTCTAGCGCGTGCAATAAATACAAACATATTTCACCAACCACAGCTCGCGTTTATTTTAAAGGACACAATTTCTATAAATAGAACGGCAGTTAAACAGTCTCAACATGACCATCATGATAAATGATACATGAACAAATTCCTTTTATTTTCATTTTCATGAAACACGAGTCATTGGAAATTATTCATCAAAAATTACACGTGAGAGCTCGCCTATAGGGACGATAAAATTACAGAGATAAGCCCCAGCTAGAAGACTACTCCCTATTCCAGGGACGGAGAAACTATTTTAGCTATATCTATTTATATGAGGCATTTAACGCGCACTTTCTGAACCGACTGATTATATCAGCACACGAGGATTTCTATGAGTGAGAGCGAAAGGGAGTAGTAAGAGCCAGGGTATAGCCCATTTCGTCCTTGAGGAAGTATTTGTGATTCTGACGTATAAGGCGCTCGTCACTGACCCAG
>CABFWO010001059.1:185483-211300 GCA_902155825.1 Timema genevievae | reverse complement strand
CGGTCGAGTAGTTTAGGCGTGAAAGCGTAACAAACAAACAAACAAACAAACAAACTCACATTCGCATTTATAATAGTTAGGATTAAGCTAGCGTGTGTCAATTTTTTGTTTAATTGAACCGTTAGTTAGTTAAGTTTTATTTTTTTTAACTTAAAGAAATAATAATTATATGATTTAAAAGTTTAAAGCCTTCTTTCCAGTATCTCACAACTTAACCTAAGACACCTAACCTAAGACAGCACAACACACTTACGTAAGATAAATATCATCTCTCATTCCAAAGTTTTTCGTAGCGCTAATAGATACAACGCTATCTTTGTGTCACCGAATAATTGCGATACTTACGACTCAATTGATATCACCTCTGTGAACTTACCTCAGAGTCCTGAGTTGGAACTCTGATGAGCGTTTAAGACCTATCAATATATAATCGGGCTGGTTATATGTTAAGCTAAGGCATTAATAATATGTACAGGCCATTAATTGTTGTAAGCCTGACAAAAACCTGTAAATACAAGAACAGTTTTAACGTTGGGCGAGGGGAAAGGGGGCGGGGGAATGCGGTTGGACCGGTCTGATTAATAAAAATACGAGTATGTGTGCGAGGGGGTAATCTATTCTGTGGATTGTGTATCACCTTCAATACTCCCATTCAACCCACGACCAAGATAGAGTAATAAGGCGCCTTCACAGCGTTCTGAAACCACCTCAAAGACTACCATTCAAGACACTGAGATACAACCAAAATAAGAGTAATAAGGCGCCTTCACAGCGTTCTGGAACCACCTCAAAGACTACCATTCAAGACACTGAGACACAACCAAAATAAGAGTAATAAGGCGCCTTCACAGAGTTCTATAACCATATACTCCATTTATTGGTGTCGTTAGTTTAACTAGCAGCTGGTGTTGGGTAAATATCCGGAATTATTAACCCGTTAGAAATAATAATACAGGCTTATTTTAATTAGTGTTTCTGGTGAGTTTAAGGCTCCGGCTACGTGGATATGTCAGTGGAACATGTTCCAATGTTCCACGCGCATCACGGTCCAACTACACGTTTAACAAAGCGAGTCTTCTTGTTAAAAAATCCTAGTAGTTTAAAAAAAATCTTTTATACCTTTAGATCAAGCTGCAGCTTAAAATACACGCTTCAATAACTTGCGTTAAAACCATTTACAATGTATTTACAACAAATATGTACTTGGCAGAAAATATTTAGGACTATCTTGAGGCAAAAAGTGACGCATAATCCCAAATATTAGTTCCCTATTGTGTGAACTCACGGATAGTAGTTATTGTATTTTATCATATAGATAAAGTAGGTATTATTTTTGTGAGAGATTTTCTACATCCAAATTATGTTTGATTTTAACGATTTTTATGTCTTCAAACTCTAAAAAGTTGATATTACAATTATATCCATCTGTGTGTCCCTGAATCTTAAGCCAAAATAACTGAAATGTATTTCGTTCAAAATTGATATTCAGATGTAATATGGTCATACCTCGTGGAAATATCATGTTTTTAATTCAAATTCTTGATAAAATGGGAGTTTACTCATGCATAGAGAATGAAGGAACGATATTGAACAGATAGTACCTGATTTGCTACCTCCAAGATATCGAGCAGTTAGTACCTGACTTGTTACCTCCAATATGGCTAGCAGCTAGTACCTTACCTGCTACCTCCAAGATATATAGTAACAAGTACCTGACTTTCTACCCACAAGATATCGAGCAGCTAGTACCTGACTTGTTACCTCCAATATGACTAGAAGCTAGTACCTGACTTGCTACCTCCAAGATATATAGTAACAAGTACCTGACTTGCTACCTCCAAGATATATAGTAACAAGTACCTGACTTGCTACCTCCAAGATATATAGTAACAAGTACCTGACTTGCTACCTCCAAGATATATAGTAACAAGTACCTGACTTTCTACCTACAAGATATCTGGTAACAAGTACCTGACTTTATACCTACAAGATATCTGGTAACAATTACCTGACTTTATACCTCCAAGATATCGAGCAGTTTAGTACCTGACTTGTTACCTCCAATATGACTAGCAGCTAGTACCTGACTTGCTACCTCCAAGATATATAGTAACAAGTACCTGACTTTCTACCTACAAGATATCTGGTAACAATTACCTGACTTTATACCTTCAAGATATCGAGCAGTTAGTACCTGACTTTCTACCTACAAGATATCGAGCAGCTAGTACCTGACTTTATACCGCCAAGATATCGAGCAGCTAGTACCTGACTTTCTACCTACAAGATATCAAGCAGCTAGTACCTGACTTTATACCGCCAAGATATCGAGCAGTTAGTACCTAACTTTCTACCTCTAAGATATCGAGTAGTTAGTACCTGACTTTATACCTCCAAGATATCGAGCATTTAGTACCTGACTTTCTACCTCCAAGATATCTGGTAACAAGTACCTGACTTTATACCTCCAAGATATCGATCAGCTAGTACCTGACTTGCTAGCTTCAGGATATCGTGCAGCTAGTACCTGACTTGTTACCTCCAATATGACTAGCAGCTAGTACCTGACTTGCTACCTCCAAGATATATAGTAACAAGTACCTGACTTCCTACCTCCAAGATATCTAGTAACAAGTACCTGACTTTCTACCTACAAGATATCGAGCAGCTAGTACCTGACTTGTTGCCTTGCAGTCTCCTGTATGTCCCCTTGTCCTCGTGGGACGCCACAGATTCCTCGTCACTGTCAATGTGAGGAATCGAACCAGCGTACTCGAACATGGGGCTGGTCTGGATGGACGAGTCTCGCTTCTCCACCACCAGGGGCAGCACCTGACGGACAAACAACTATTAGTCTTGTCGGGGTTTGAACTCAAGACGGTTTCACACACTCCTTCTACACAAATGCTGGGACATTATTTCCCCCGTCAATAGCCATACTTATCCTGGACGGGCGGTAGGACGCAATAAACGAGATATTGATCATACTTTGTTTCTTCCAAAAGGACAGTCTATCAAGACCATTATAAGGTCTACAAAGTTCTCTTGCATATGGTCAAGATATTGTTTGGGTTGAACACAGGACCTTTGGCGTGGAACTTATTTACATAAATGCAGTTGTGGACCACGAGAGGGGGGCTTCAAGGAGTGTATCTGTCACCTTTATCCTCAAGGCCATATTATATAGAACTAATGTTTAAAATAAGTCTACCTCTACATTAATCCAAAATGACTCAAAACTAACAATTGGAAACAAAACGACAGAAATAATACCTTCCTTGTATTCTCCATTCCAAAGTGAGTCTTTTAGAGTCCGCCACTGCATAAGTAGATACAATCTTCAAGATAATTACTTAATCTACAGTTTTATAAACTACAACATGTATCGGTGGTTGAATGGTCTAAGGCGACACTATCGCAATATACTGAACGATAGATAACAGGGACATTTGAGTTCTAATCCAGGTTGGGTGTACTGAAGGTGTTTTTTCCTAAATGGTTTTCCACTCTCCTTCCACGCTATAGCGGCTACCCTTAATTTAAATTCAACCTTCCAAATCCCTATCATAATAGTTTGTGTCATGAGTACATATGCCCAAACGGGTAGTGAGAAACGATGACAAAGAAGATAATATACAATTTGCTTCAAAGAACATGTTTCGGGCTCGAACTCTTGCCCCATCGTGACCGTGACTACCGCTGAGGATCACGTACCTGGCAGGCGCAGGCGCACGACGTCATTAGGACCTCCTGGCAATCCGGACACGGGAAGGAGAGCTCGTCCAAAGGAACCCTCTCAATAGCCCTTTCCACAGACAACAACAAAGTCTGAAGAAGGGTTGATAGACTGGACGCCGCCTCCTCCTCCATGGCTAGAGGGGAGCGCAGTGACGTCGGGGGCAGTGCCACGCTTCCGGGCGAGCAGTCCACCTGCCACACCAACGCCACCTGTGACCAAAGATCATTCAAGTTTGAGCCATTGTCAAGATCCTCCCAGTTGTAGCAATTGTCTAGGTACTCCCAGTCGTAACTAGGCTTTATATTCTACCAGTTGTATCAAGTGCCTAGATTCTCCCAGTTGAACCCAGGCTTTATATTCTACCAGTTGTAACAAGTGTCTAGGTACTCCCAGTTGTAACCAGGCTTTATATTCTACCAGTTGTATCAAGTGCCTAGGTACTCCCAGTTGTAACCAAGCTTTATATTCTACCAGTTGTAACAAGTATCTAGATACAGGACCTGAGTACGGTTCCCTGCATTCATAATTTTACATTAGTGAGATCGGTATCAGTCAAATCTTTCTAGTATTTTAAAATTACTCTTTTCTGGTTCTATTATATCATTTTTAAAACGTGGCAAAATGGTTTCACCGGTATAAATTCCACTGTCCTATAGTGATGACTCCAGGTAGCTATAACGCTTGGTTCAATCTGTGTTACTAAGTGTCCAAGGGTGAGGGGGACTTTTAAGGTGTGTTGTATAGGGGTTGCGAGTAGAAGTCCAGTTTTTCTAGTTTTTATATAAAAAAAAGTGTTTGCTCTGAATAAAATATTGCTCCAGTAGATACGTTTAGTTTAATGCCCAATGTATGTTAATATCAACAGTTCTTGAATATCTGTCATGGGTATCGCGTAGTTTAACAGTAGATTTTCTAATAATTCAAACAATATCTGTTAAATGCCGCTCAGACCATGATAAATATTCAAGAACTATCCAAATCGTTATGTGTAGAACATCATACTACAGCCATATTTGATTCATTTAGGCCAAAACTAGCGTTTTCCCCCCATAAAAACGGAAAAAGACGGACCTGAGCTCGCGTTCCCGGACATTCCACCTGATTTGCCTGTCGTAGAGAGTGGCGTGTACTGACCTCTGGGCGTGGCGTGTCGCCGGATCCTGTTCTGACGCACAAATAGCAATCTCTGTTCCTGAGCAGGCTGGGGTCTAGTTCCCCCAGGTGGAGACACACACCTTTGCCATAGAGGGCCAGCGGCCAGCCCCTTAGCGCCACCTCATGGCCCACCTGCAACAAAACACGGGTACACCTGAGTTAGTACAGTTCTCACAGCACACTAAACACCTGCTTTAGTTGGACACAAAACCTTGGATACTTTACAACTCGGCACATTGGTACTTGTTTTAGTTGGATACCCACCTAGGATATTTTACAACTTGGCACAGTGACACCTGCTTTAGTTGGACACAACACCTGGGATATTTTACAACTAGGCACATTGACACCTGCTTTAGTTGGACACAACATCTGGGATACTTTACAACTCGGTACATTGACACCTGCTTTAGTTGGACACAACACCTAGGATACTTTACAACTCGGTACAATGACACCTGCTATAATTGGACATAAAACCTGGGATACTTTACAACTCGGCACATTGACACCTGCTTTAGTTGGACACAACATCTGGGATATCTTACCACTCGGCACATTGACATCTGCTTTAGTTGGACACAACATCTGGGATATCTTACAACTCGGCACATTGACACCTGCTTTAGTTGGACACAACACCTAGGATACTTTACAACTCGGTACAATGACACCTGCTATAATTGGACACAACACCTGGGATACTTTACAACTCAGCACATTGACACCTGCTTTAGTTGAACACAACATCTGGGATATCTTACAACTCGGCACATTGACACCTGCTTTAGTTGGACACAACATCTGGGATATCTTACCACTTGGCACATTGACACCTGCATTAGTTGGACACAACACCTGGGATACTTTACAACTCGGTACATTGACACCTGCTTTAGTTGGACACAACACCTGGGATACTTTACAACTGAGCGCATTAACATTAAGTTTCCTATCCGGGTATCAGAATGTGATTTATGATAAATATATATCCTGAATATAAAAGGTAAGTTTTTATACGTTGTGAGACGACATTGTTCTAACTTTGACTGGGTATTATTTTTCTCGTGTCTGCTGTCCGGAACACAGAATAGCCATTTCATTTATAAGTAATGTATTCTCATTTTAACGGTTAAGATAATACGTCTTGCTTATCAGTGTAGAGTTAACCTAGTAGTTAGCTAATCGACGTTATACAAAAATCATCATTTAATAATATAAGTGAGGAAATGTAAAACCAACGCTTATAACTTTTGGAAGATAACTATACTTTTATCAATAATAATGTCAAATAAACCTAAGCAAAGTGAAAAAAATTAAGTTATTGTTAAACAATTGAATTTAAAACCGTTACACCACAACGAGATGAAGCCCACTATTTATAATTTAGAGAGTGGCATTTTATTCCCAAACTTTCCCAAAATATTATCATAAACAGCCTTAGCTTCTTCTTTTATTTAACAGACTCCCGTCCACCCACATATGGCTTGTTTTAAAAAGTAGGCCCTAAGTGTGTGTCATCCATTCATTATAATAACACTTTTGTTTATGAATTAAATATTAAATATCACCTGTTTAAAACCATAAACGCGTCAAATTCTGTTATTGGTTAATCACAGCATTATTATTAATATATTAATAAATAAATAAAAGTTTTACAGCATAATACAAATATTTAAGTGTCATAAAATCTTCGTAAGAGTTTTTATTTAACTAAAAATGTGTTCACAAAAGCTTTCTCTTTCCAGAAAAGTTGTGTGAGGTGTTTTAAGGGGGTGATATATGATTTGGGCGACGTTTTAACACCAGGTGGTTATATAACCTCCCGGCGGTTGTGGATGTAGACCGAGCTACAGGGAGATAAGTTATTAGCATGCATTACTGAAGTACTGGAGCCGTGAGTGTTTATACATTCCTGTCAGGTAGGTGCGGTCGGCCCGGCGTGGAGCCTAGACATCAGGGGAAGATTGCTTCATGGTCGACATGCTGCGTGCGTTAACAGCCTATCTCGCGACCGATTAACCGGGATCGTAGATACACTATTGGCCGATTAGCAGGGATATTAGATACACTATTGGCCGATTAGCAGGGATATTAGATACACTATTGGCCAATTAGCAGGGATATTAGATAAACTGTTAGCTGATTAGTAGGGATATTAGATACACTATTGTCTGATTAGAAGGGATATTAGATACACTATTGGCTGATTAGCAGGGATATTAGATACACTATTGGCTGATTAGAAGGGATATTATATACACTATTGGCTGTTTAGAAGGGATATTAGATACACTGTTGGCTGATTAGCAGGGATATTAGATACACTATTGACCGTTTAGAAGGGATATTAGATACACTATTGTCTGATTAGAAGGGATATTAGATAAACTGTTGGCTGATTATCAGGGATATTAGATACACTATTGACCAATTAGAAGGGATATTAGATACACTATTGGCTGATTAGCAGGGATATTAGATACACTATTGGCTGATTAGAAGGGATATTAGATACACTATTGGCTGATTAGAAGGGATATTAGATACACTATTGGCTGATTAGAAGGGATATTATATACACTATTGGCTGATTAGAAGGGATATTAGATACACTGTTGGCTGATTAGCAGGGATATTAGATACACTATTGACCGATTAGAAGGGATATTAGATACACTATTGTCTGATTAGAAGGGATATTTAGATAAACTGTTGGCTGATTATCAGGGATATTAGATACACTATTGACCAATTAGAAGGGATATTAGATACACTATTGGCTGATTAGAAGGGATATTAGATACACTATTGGCTGATTAGAAGGGATATTAGATACACTGTTGGCTGATTATAAGGGATATTAGATACACTGTTGGCTGATTATAAGGGATATTAGATACACTGTTGGCTGATTAGAAGGGATATTAGATACACTATTGGCTGATTAGAAGGGGTATTAGATACAATGTTGGCTGATTAGAAGGGATATTAGATACACTATTGGCTGATTAGAAGGGATATTAGATACACTGTTGGCTGATTAACAGGGATATTAGATACACTGTTGGCTGATTAACAGGGATATTAGATACACTGTTGGCTGATTAGAAGGGATATTAGATACACTATTGGCTGATTAGAAGGGATATTAGATACACTATTGGCTGATTAACAGGGATATTAGATACACTGTTGGCTGATTAACCTGGATCTTAGATACTCGACTAGAGTTGAGCCATAAAACGACTAGAAGTGCTGATTCCTGCGCTCCTCATGCTGGACTGATGTTAGATATCACGAGAATCCCCTAGGAAATATAATAGCTCTTCAATGTGGGTGAGACGACACCATGGGAGGTTTATTGGGGGAAAGGGAGAGGGGGATGGTTTCTTTCTTCTCATCCTTTGACTCACAATGCGCCAAACGAGAGCCAAGAACACAAGTGCAGTCCCATTTTTAAATGAAAGAACCTTATCTGTCTACTAGAACAGCAAGTATTCATACGTCAAGTCATGTGATCTGCAGTTGTCACTTTTAATAGATATTATCAATACATATAAAATAATAATTATTATTATTAGCACCGCGTCTTACTTACCCGTTCGGGTTATACGCACTTACGCTAATGTGTAATGGTAGGGTGATTGTGAAATGAAATGGAGGACCTACAGTTTAACGTGGTATAAAATAATGATATAGTAAAATGCTATCATTGTGGATATTTAAAAAAATGTATTTTGTAAAAGGCTCTTCCTATGAAAATATGACTAAAAATAACAGAAGAAGAGGGGGTGACCTGGTGGTCTAGGGTTAAGGTGTCAGACTTCTGTGCTGACGGCCGGGGTTCAATCCTTGGTCCCGGCACAGATTTATTTGAATGCCAAACCCTTCCTTCACCTCTGACAAGACGTGTATTAATCACAACTTGTGAATTTGAGGAATGCCAGGCCTCCACCGTGGNTTTGAATGCCAAACCCTTCCTTCACCTCTGACAAGACGTGTATTAATCACAACTTGTGAATTTGAGGAATGCCAGGCCTCCACCGTGGTTCGGATTCCACGTTAAACTGTAGGTCCTCCATTTCATCTCACAATCACCCTACCATTACACATTAGCGTAAGTGCGTATAACCCGAACGGGTAGTAAGACGTGCTAATAATAATAATAATAATAATAATAATAACAGAAGAAGATGGAGGAGAGCAATTAATGTCGATGCAATCTTCATGACAGAGCGATCTGGTGAGAACGTTTCACTACTCTCTTGTTTGTTTGAACACTTGTGAACTGCGTGGCTATGTAGTTAGGGAGACCGACCACAAGTTAGGGCAAGGGCCCCCGGTTCCACCCCCACGTGGTGTCGAAACGAATCCAGTGTTTTTCTGTTACCTAGATGTCTCTAGGATTAAGGTTGGACGTTTAAGAGTACCATCTACTTTTTTTTAAATCCTCACACTGCTGTATTTCTTATGGTAGTATCAGTTCTAAAGCTTTAAAAGCACTAAAACAATTATCAACCATATTATAACGTTCTGCTAGTGATCTTGTTAAAGAATTACTTTTTTTGTTTTTTAGGAGGACTGAATCTGTTCCTCGCCATTAGTTTGATCTCAGATCTGAGATGTTCATCGTTTAAAACGAGTTAGTTTCACCTTATCATGATTTGTTTGGATTATAACATTTAAAATGCAAGGTTTTTAATTATATAGGAACATTTTGATTGATTTCGCCTTAATTTTGAGAAAGAAAAAAATAGACTCCTTAAATAATGCGAGGTTTATGAACGTTTTCAATGCGTTCTAACGCTACGACAAGTGATCTTAATATTACATATTTTTGTGCTAGAGTTAGTTTGTATATATGTTGATACGTAGATAGTAATCACACTTTGTGTCAGTACAGCGTTACCTCATCCCTTATACTTTAAAGACGAAGGGTGATTGTAGTTATTATATAAACACACTACACACACCTAGAGAGGCTCCACACGTCTTGTCTTTCGTTTGCAGGGTTCCAATACCGGGTGTTTCACTCACGCTCAGCCCCTGAGTTTTTCTTATTACCTCCAAACTAATGGACGTAATTGGTGTATGAGAAGCACTCAGTGGCCGAGAGCGAGTGAAACACCCTGTACAAGTCGGGTCTTTCGCATCCTATATCAAGGTAACATATAGCACTGCCGTACACATGTATCGCAAATACCAGCCACTCTGTCTCTCAGGAATCTCGTGCGAGGTGCCAGGTGCGAGACGCTAGTTCACACTACTGCGCATGCGTCAAGGTGCGCAACCCGCAATCATATTTATTGTTGTAGTCAGCTGTCAATAATAATTGACAAAATTGGCCAAAACAATTCGGCAAGTTGAAGAGATGAATCTACAACGTCTTTACCGACGAACCGCGGCCAACAACACCACATCTTCCCTTGAGGAGGGTATTTTTACGACTGGCATATGCCAGGTTAGTGTGCGGTGGCCGCTCCAGCTCGCAACCCACAATAACTGTCTGCAATCTGCTCGAAGCGTTTATCTCACAAATACTAGACCAGTGTGCGGCCCACTTTACACACATACACGATACACACTTACACACACACTGGTACACAAACATGCCATACACAGACCACATACACAATCACACACATACACACTCGCACCTTCATACATACACAAACCAAAACTGCCACACACTCACAAACATTCCTACACTACACACCTACAAACTCACAAGTTCACACCAATACAATAATCACACAATCATATTCACACACACAATGGTCTGAGAAGAATCCCACGTCACCTGCTGGTCTCAGTGGTAACGTCCTGTACCCAGAACATAGCCACGTTGTCTGTCGATCTCAGTGGTAACGTTCTGTACCCAGAATATAACCACGTCATCTGCCGGTCTCGGTGGTAACGTCCTGTACCCAGAATATAACCACGTCACCTGCCAGTCTCGGTGGTAACGTCCTGTACCCAGAATATAACCACGTCACCTGCCAGTCTCAGTGGTAACGTCCTGTACCCAGAATATAACCACGTCACCTGCCAGTCTCAGTGGTAACGTCCTGTACCCAGAATATAACCACGTCACCTGCCAGTCTCAGTGGTAACGTCCTGTACCCAGAATATAACCACGTCACCTGCCAGTCTCAGTGGTAACGTCCTGTACCCAGAATATAACCACGTCACCTGCCAGTCTCAGTGGTAACGTCCTGTACCCAGAATATAACCACGTCACCTGCCAGTCTCAGTGGTAACGTCCTGTACCCAGAATATAACCACGTCACCTGCCGGTCTCGGTGGTAACGTCCTGTACCCAGAATATAACCACGTCACCTGCCAGTCTCAGTGGTAACGTCCTGTACCCAGAATATAACCACGTCACCTGCCAGTCTCAGTGGTAACGTCCTGTACCCAGAATATAACCACGTCACCTGCCGGTCTCAGTGGTAACGTCCTGTACCAAGAATATAACCACGTCACCGGCCGGTCTCAGTGGTAACGTCCTGTACCAAGAATATAACCACGTCACCGGCCGGTCTCAGTGGTAACGTCCTGTACCCAGAATATAACCACGTCACCTGCCAGTCTCAGTGGTAACGTCCTGTACCCAGAATATAACCACGTCACCTGCCAGTCTCAGTGGTAACGTCCTGTACCCAGAATATAACCACGTCACCTGCCAGTCTCAGTGGTAACGTCCTGTACCCAGAATATAACCACGTCACCTGCCAGTCTCAGTGGTAGCGTCTTGTACCCAGAATATAACCACGTCACCTGCCAGTCTCAGTGGTAACGTCCTGTACCCAGAATATAACCACGTCACCTGCCGGTCTCAGTGGTAACGTCCTGTACCAAGAATATAACCACGTCACCGGCCGGTCTCAGTGGTAACGTCCTGTACCCAGAATATAACCACGTCACCTGTCAGTCTCAGTGGTAACGTCCTGTACCCAGAATATAACCACGTCACCTGCCAGTCTCAGTGGTAACGTCCTGTACCCAGAATATAACGTCATCTGCCAGTCTCAGTGGTAACGTCCTGTACCCAGAATATAACGTCATCTGCTGGTCTCAGTGGTAACGTCCTGTACCCAGAACATAGCCACGTTGTCTGTCGGTCTCAGTGGTAACGTCCTGTACCCAGAACATAGCCACGTTGTCTGCCGGTCTCAGTGGTAACGTCCTGTACCCAGAATATAACCACGTCACCTACCAGTCTCAGTGGTAACGTCCTGTACCCAGAACATGGCTGAAAGGCTCCTTCCAGCTCATGAATTATGAATCCTTGGTATGAATGTGTAATAAGCTCCCTTCTTGTCCCCTCCCCTGCCCCAGGAAGAGAAGAGAAGACAAGCAAACAAAGGACCTGCCGTGACAGAAAGCACCAGCCTCTCAGAGTCCTATGTGAGAGGTTAACTAGGATGACGAGATCCCTGGTGCAAATACCCCAACAGTAATAATATGTATCAAACAAAAACAAATAAATCGACGGTAGCTGAAATATGATTTTGGTGAACTCCGAACCCTTTCTACACTTATTATTTCCGGAGCACGTGAATTTTAAGGCGCCGACTTTTGTATTGTTTAGGACCTCCTGACCCGCACCTGTGGGTACACGGACTGCTCATCTGCTTATCCTGGTTAGCTGATGACGGGTGGATCGGGTTCCGAATCCCGACTGGATCCTTTTTTCCTTAAATTATTTCCACTCTCAAACCTAGCAGATACAGCACATTTACTCTCAATTATCCCTAATCCCCTCGTATAATTTAATTTGGACAATTCGGATGGGTGGTGCTTGAGCTGCCAGTTCACCGTTGATGAAGTGGAAAAGTTTGGAAACAAGGGCACTGGGTTCGAACTCAGGTCATCAGTTGTTGTAGAGCTTGAGTCTAACGCCATCAATCAAATCAGTCAGTCATGTCGAGAAGAACAGTGAACTAGAGCTGTTCGGTCGAGTAGCGAGTCCAAGTGCAAATTATCTCGTGTGCAAGACATCGTGGACCCTCAGTACTATCGGCCGCTTGTATGAAACGCAGTGTTGAGGCCTTTCTGCGAGGAACGAACGTGTTATAATGTTGTATAGAACTATCAACTTGTAATGGGCTAAGTCCACTGAACTACAATATCCTGCCGTACTCCTTGTGGAGGTTAACAGTTCTATTCCAGGTAACGTCGAGATTGTAACTTGTGTTTTGTGTTTGGGAACATTCAAGTATTTATCAGGGTTGTAATACTTGTGTTTGGTTATAGTTTTTATTTGCCCCACTTGACTGTTCTGTGTTGTAGAGCAAGTAATGAGAACGCTTGATCCACACATGTTTGCACATGTAGAGAGTGGAGAGGTACAGTGGTAACTCTCGGTGCAAAACTAAAATATAAAGGAGGTGACCAAGCTAGCCCCCGGTGGGTAGACAACACACTTTACGATAGCGTTACTGGCATTGCCTGAACGTCCAGGGGAAACTTCAAATGACGGACCAAGTCCACCTTCTTGGAGGGAAATATCCTCATCACACTTTTCTATTTATGTAAATGACAGTTCTAAAGCTTCAACGCCACTAAAACAATCCTCAACTATTTTACAACGTTTTATCGTGACCCTCACATTACTGTATTTCTTATTACAATGAAAGTTCTGAAGCTTCAAAGCTACTAAAACAATCCTCAACTATCTTATAATGTTTTGTTGTGACCCTCAAATTACTGTATTTCTTATGGCAATGAAAGTTCTGAAGCTTCAAAGCCACCAAAACAATCCTCAATTATCTCAGAATGTTCTGTTGTGATATAACTTTGTTATTTTGAGAAAAGCTTTATATGTTTCAAACCATCCCCTTTTATTTCATAAATCAAACATTTCACGCGTAGCGTCGTTAAAAATGAGCTTTCAACTCTTTATGAGTGTTTTTAACAAATAAAATTTATAATGTAAAGGTTTTTAATTCTGTAGACTAGATGGATTGGAAGGGATTGCAAGTTAACATAGGCCTACTTATTTTCGCTATTTATTTTATAGCAAACTTTTTTTTTGCCAAAAAATGTTGCTTCAATAGGTTCGTTTAGTTTAATTTCTTACACTAGGCAATATCAACAGTTCTTGAATGTCTGTCGTGGGCTTGTTGGAATTTGATAACTTTTACTCTTAATTTAAAAAGTTTCTCATCAAATTCTATTGCATCCATGACAAATAGTATTTAATAACTGTTGATAATGCCAACTGTAGACAACTATAGCCAAACGTATCTACTTAATAAATATTTTATTTATTCTGATCATGAAATATTTTTCCTATAAAAATTGCAAAAAATGTTGGTCTGAATCAATCACATCTTAGATATGCACTCTCAACAACTTTGGAAGCTAAACAAGAACTCCGACCTGATTGATCCACCTCTAAACAGAAGAGATCCAAAACAATTATACGTGTTCCGGAATAAGGATGGTTCGAAAGAGATTTCTGCAAGACTCACCCAAAGAGACATGGGTCGGTCATCTTTACTTTTAAATTTATATTTTAGCACCAAGTCTTACCGCTCGTTCAGGCTATTATCATATGTCCTAATTACTCTATTGTATTAGAGATGAGTAAGATTGAGTTTTAGAGGAAAGGTAGCCAAATTCACGAAGAGGGTTGAGTGGGAAATAATTTATGAAAAATCGCCCTCAGTAAATCCGACCAGGATTTGAACCCCGATCACTCTACCAAGAGTGAATCTTAAGGAGACACATTAACAATAATTTTCGGCAGGAAGGATGAAAATCTGACTGTCTAAAACTTTCTCTATTACAGTAGAGTGGGATAAAACTTGTTTCTCCCAAGTCAGAGACGGACGATAGACTGACCCCGTCAAGGAATGTGTCCTATTTATTTAGCTGTGTGCAGTAGTTTCTCTCTCTTGGTAAATCCGTGGAAATCAGAAGATGGATGGTTGATAGGGATAGTAACTATCTTTACTTATCTTATACTTCAAAAAGCTGTTTCTTCGTTTGTTTTAATTATAATTCGGAACGTAAAAGGAGGCCATGTAGAATCTCCTTCATAACCTTTCGATATCGGAACTACGACCCGCACGTAAATAAAAGTGTTGTACCCGGGCCACTATTCAGACATTGTTTGCACTCTCAATTTTGAGCTTTCTAACTTTCCTTACATGCAAAAAAAAAAAGTTCTGGTTGTTTTAACTCACCACTTTTACTTTGTAAAAATGTTCGTTTTTGACCTTGTGCCATCGAGAAGTAGATCGTGATATCGAGGAGGGAGAACCAATACTGTTTGAATACTGTTTGTACCGATTCCCGTTTCCTGGAAAAAGCGACTGCCAGTTGCCATATTTAGAAGTCGCATAATATACTCCCAAGACGGGAAGAGAGCACTGAGGCGGTGTTCATTAGATTATTTTTACGACTCTTCTCCCAGCTGACACCTGACCTGACCTCTTGTTGGGGCTGCTAAGTGGAGGCGAACATTTCCCAGGATCCTTCTACTCTCTGAATCGGTCAACATGAGCCGCAAACAAGAAAACTTGTAAATTTCCCCCGTGGATTCGGGGAAAGAATGGGCTATGTCCAAACATAAAACTGTACCTTCTTTAATGGTGAATTTGGATCGTGGTAATATAGTTGGAACCTGCTTCTGTGGTCGAATAGTCTAAGGCATCATTCTCGCGAAAGACTGGACTGCTAATGATGGGGCGATAGGAGTTAAAATACCGGTTAGGTGTAATGAGGGTGATTTTTCACTCTTCCTCCACGCAAATTTGGATACCTTTCCTTTAAAATTCAACCTTACACATCCATAACACATTAGTGTAATTAGTACATAAATGCGTATAGTCCAAACGGGCAGTAAGATGTGGTGACACTGAAATAAAAAAAACACTTATGGCGTCAAGGATGAGGAAGTTAGAATTTTGCAGCAGCATTTTTTATGAAGGAAGCGTGAGGAAACATTTGAATAAAATATACTCATCACACCCATCCGAGACTAGAACCCCTTCCCATCATCAGCAATTTAGTCAGTACAAGTCTGATGCCTTAGTCCCCGCGTCCACAGATGCGGATCAAATAACCTTCTTTGTTTTGACAATCAATTATGGAATGAAGCTATTTGTTGTACAGCTACAACTAAAAGCAGGGTAAGGTCGCCTTAAAGATTCTCGGTATCAAAGCAATTTTTTTTTCTCTGCTACATTGAACTACTGTAGTTCTATCGAGGAAATGTATCATAATGGCTCGTTCCACTCCATAAGAGTTTTGAGGAAGTCGAGATTATTACAGAACGTAAACGGTTCAGTGGACAATGGCAGAGAATACGTGAGGTTTTGTTATTTCTGAAAGCACCCCCTTACAAAACAAACAGCTGCAGCCTCAACCGGGATCGCGAGGGACGGAGGAGATATTGTGCTACATGCGTACCACCTGGCGGCTACAGTCAACACTAATGAACCACGGGATATTAAAGCCCTTTGTGCGTTTTGAAATCTCTCAGTAGAATTAATACGTAGAATAATAGTTGACTTACCCGCTTTGGTGGCCACATGGTATAAGGCGCTACTATTGCAGTAGACTAAACTGCGGATGACGAGGAGATTGTGGTTTGATCCCTATCGGGTGTACTTAGGGTGGTTCTTCATAAATTGTTTCCCAGCATCGTTATCCACGCAAACGCTGGTACACTTCCTCTGAGTTCAACCATCCTAATCCCTAGCGTATTAGCGCAATTAGTACATAAGCGTACAACCCGAATGGGTTGTAAGACATGGTGCAAAAAAAAAAGTTAACTTAACGACTCCAACGCCCAAACGTCTATTAGAAAAAAGGTTTCAGCTCAATATTATATTAACTGAACACAATATTGGTTATATAGAAGGGATGGACGAACGAGGAACAGTTGAAACGGTTCACGTACACACGCACACGCACACACACACACACACACACACACACACACTATATGTATGGAAGCGCAGATGTTCTCGCAAATGCTCACTCTCTGTACAAATCGTCGCTTCCATCGTTGAAACACCCAACTAGCCATCAGATGATTGCTATCCTCCAGCCTGCAATCACCACCCAATGCGACCTTGCGCTCACACCCAGAGCCATTCAATACGTGAAAAAGATCAAAACCTTTCATTAGAGAAGCCAGGACCGCGGTGGGCGGGGGCGAGAACCGGATAACTCCACTCACAAACTAAAGGAGAGATCCCCCCCCACCCCCCCTCCGCAAACGTGCCAAACGAGATGTTGGAAAATTACAGCTAGGGACGATCAACCATTTGCATTGCTTTTTAAAACTTCGCTTTCTAAACAAAGTGTCATATCACGATTTAACGATTTACAAACCGACTACATTTACGGCAACATACGGGACATTAAATAACGTATCACTTATCACGGAATATTAGCATAGGTACATTATTATAGGTGTCGATTGTGATCAAACTAGGGTCTCTTAAACCGACAGATAGCCTCCCTAGCCACTTGAACACAGGGGTAGGCGTTTTGCTTGCTTGACACGAACTAAGATAACAAGTATTGGGTGATAGTTTAAAATAATAAAAAAAGCACTCATGTATCGGCGAGGAAAGGTATCCATTCACTTGATATCCGCCTCGGTGGTCGTATGGTTGAAGGCTGAAATAGCAGGTAGATCAGGGTTCGAATCACAGTACAGTGTATTGACGGTCGTTTTTACTACATTGTTTTTCATTCTCTTTCCACACAAATATCAGTTTTTTTTATAAATTCATAGGCGTCCATATACTTAAGTGTAAATATGCGGATAGGTTGGGTGGGTGGTAAGACGCGAAGCACCATAGATTTTAATTTAATTTAATATTTAGCACCGCGTCTTACTACCCGTTCGGGTTATACGCTTAAGTACTAATTACGCTAATGGATTGGGAATTGGGAGGGTTGAATTTAGAGGAAGTGAACCCGAATTTGCATGGAGGGAGAGTGGAAAACCATTTAGGAAAAGCCACCCCCAGTTCACCCGACCGAGATTCGAACCTCGATCTCCCCGTCCTCGGTGGTCTAGCTCAACACGACTGGCGCGTTAGCCAACTACGCCACCGAGGCGGGTAGCACCATAGAAACCTTATTTTTACAAGTGAGTAAATTTTACCCTTTTTTTTTTTAGAACCAAGTCACACTTTCAGGTAAAACGCATAGGTTCAAGTTACGTTGATGTGTCAGGAATGAGGAAGGTTGAGTTTAGAGGAAATGCACCCACATGTGCGTGGATAGAGTGGAATATTATTTACGAAAAAACATCCTTAGTGCACCCAACCGGGATTCAAACCCCAACCTCCCAGTCATCGACAATCAAGTATAACACGAGAATGACGCCTTAGACCATTCGGTCACCAAAGTCGGTTACCTATTTACTATTAAAATCAGTTATGAGCCATTTTATGATAGTCGTAGAATAACATGAAAAATTTACTTTTGACTTAAAGACCACAACCAAATGTCAGCCATTTCGTTTCAAAAAAGACATTCACATGTATAGTTTCTTATATCACCTGTCACGTCCAAACTATCAACGCCTGGAACACACTAATTATTATATAAGACACCGATCCACTGGTATACTAAACTGGTAAAGAACGTTCTATCTGGTTAGTTGTGGAAACAAACTAGCGCCTTGATGCTCTCAATTACAACGATGGATGTGTTAGCGCAGTTAGCCGGTTCTTGCCCGCAATGGTCCACAATAAGAGAGAGAGAGAGAGAGAGAGGGAGTAACGATACAGGATTAAAACCGGACAGTGTATGGCTCTTAATTCGCGACGTGTTACTCAGCACAGTTGTAATTTGATGTGTTTGTTAAAGCTGGTAGATAAATGCCGAGAAGTGTGTTGTGTCTGTAAGTGGTGTGCACTTGTGTGATTCTGTTTGCTTTATTCTGCGCTACGTGCGCGCTGGTAGCTACCTACCTCCAGGATACGTCGTGTTATAGTACCATTCTCATAACAAGGGCCTTAACCCGTAAGGTAGGAACGCTTCTAGAGCTACTCTCACGTATCCATACGACCAGTCATGTGGTCTAAAGCTGTCACTTTTGATAGATATTATCAATACTTCTAAAATAACAATAATAATATAGTAAAATGTTATCAACCGTAAAAATATGTATTTTCTGAGAGATTCTTCCTATGAAAATGGGCTGTAGCTGTGGATGGCTAACGCTCTCTTTGTGGTAGAAAGACGAACTCACTGAATTCAATCAAACACGCGTTTAAAAAAATATTAAAATAGCAACTTATTTTTTAGCACAGAGTCTTACTACCCGTTCGGATTATACGCTTATGTACTAATTACGCTAATGGTTTTAGGGGTTAGGATGGTGATATTACAAGGAAGTGTAGCCATATTCGCGTGGAGCCGAAATTTGAACCTCGATCTTCTCGTCATCGGCAGTCTAATTTACCGCGAGAGTAGCGCGTCAGACCTCGTGGCCATAAAAGCTGTTGGCAACTTATTAAAGCTAACATACCTTTTTAAACTGCATACAAACCACTTACATTTTTAATCATCAAATAAATATACGACGTTCATTGAAAATTTAAATTATAATGGCTGAATGGTCTAAGGCGTCAGTCGTGCAATAGACTTGACTACCGATGGCAAAGCGATTGGGGTTCAAATCCCGGTCGGGTGTACTGAGAGTGGTTTTTCCCCTAAGTGTTTTTCCACTCTCCCTCGAAGAAAAGGTGGTTACACTTCTTCTAAACTCAACCTTCTTCATCGCTAACACATGATCGTGACATATATGCGTTTAACCCGAACAGGTAGTAAGACGCGTCGATACACCCCAATTAAACACCCTAACACTGGAAACTGAAGACAGGAGACCTCTAGACGTGTAGTCAGCTGTCCTGACCACTCGACCTGGGGGAGCAAGTGTTTCTCCTTGTCATGCGTGGGAGGGGGGAGTTACCCCAGTCAGCAGAGAATAACCAACAAGAGCTCCCCCTGGCGACAGTCCTGACAGCTCAGCAAGCTGGTAGGTAAACACAGGGATCAACTGACAGCTCGGCATTCAAGTACAGATCAACAGTTTTATGTACATTCTCAGAATGAGACTGTTCTTCAGTGGCGGCTTGTGGCCCACTAAGTAGGTGAGGGTGCTGGGTTGGTGGGAACAACACCTAGTGACTATTACATGCACATTAAGCTATCAATTATTGTGGTGGAGGATGGAAGGAGGGGAGGGTGGGGGATACAAACGTTGTTAGCAAACGAAAAGAAAAAACTAGCTAAACTTAAAATTATTTTATTTATTTTATTAATGATATACTTAGAAATAGAACTCAAACAAATAATTTAAATTAGAGATAATCTTGAGGAGAATGGGATATATTCGAAAAGGCTTTTATCAAAATATTGAAGTACATTATCTACACTACTGGTCTATAGCAGACCCAACGTTAGTGACACATTCAACCACCAGGCGCTGTAGTTGACACGTGAGTGAGTGAAGAGAACTGTAATCGCTGTTATAGCTGTTATTGTAACTCATTTGATAATGTTTCTGGTGTTGACGTCCTCTGGAGAAATTAAACTGGAGAAGGAACTTTAAAACTTGGGATATCTCGAGTGCGTTATTTACATTTAAATATGTTGAAACTTTAAGGAAAAATTTAAGAAAATAATTTCTGGGAAATGCAAACACGGATTTGAGTAGAAACTTATGGGAGTGAATACTTGTGTTTTCAATGGCTAATTTGAGCCAATGAGGGAAAAGCTCTTAACCTACATCTTGGTTCCAGCCATAAATAACAGCATTTTTCGTAGAAAGAACGTTTTAGAAATATTAATATATTTTTTCGCAGTCAACATTGATAATATCTATCAAAAGTGACAGATGAGGTTCACACGACTTGACGTATGAATACGTGAAAGTAGACCTAGTAGTTGTTCTAGTTGTAAAATAAGGGTCCTCCTGTGTGGTGATTAGCACTGTGAAGTGTGCTAACGCGCCTCAGGGCAGCCAACCTTCACGATAATCAACGCACGAGAGGTGTAAGATAAGTGGGCGTTCCTCGGATCGGAGAGACGTTTGTTTATGAATGAGTTCTGGAAACATAAAACATAGTCTCGAGACTACACAGGGGGAAAACAACATCAAAATCAACCGATACATTATTTAGTTGTGATCATGTATTTAATAAGGGCGTAGAGGATCGTTGTACGCGGCTCACTGTTACCTTTTTAACAACCACGAGTCGACGTCAGGAACATTCTAGAAAGTACCTTTTAAAGTGGGAAGGAAGGGAGCGTGAATTAATTAGTTTTCTTTGTTTTTTTACAAAATAAATAAAATATTGCTTCAGTAGAAAAGTTTAGATTATCAATTGTAGAAAATTAAACTTAACTTTTATACTGAATTAATATTTTTTTATTTTGGCAAAAAATATGTTTTTGCTATAAGTATGAAAAATATAAAAATTTGGACATTAACTCGCTCTCACCCACCTCTGTGGCGTAGTTAGCTAACGCGCTATTTTCGTGTTGAGCTTAACTGCCGAGGATGGGGAGATTGAGGTTCGAATCTCGCTCGGGTGAACCAGGGGTGGTTTTCCCTAAATAATTTTGCACTCTCCCTACACGCAAATGCGAGTTCACTTCCTCTATTTCCTACCTTCCCAATTCCTAACCCATTAGAGTAATTAATACTTAAAGCGTATAACCCGAACGGGTAGTAAGACGCGGTGATAAGTATTATTATTATTAACTCTCTCTCTATTTCCCCCACCCTAAGTGTGATTGTTTAGTAATACTTGTTGCTGTGTACGTCACGTGATTAACTGCTCGTTCTAATATTCCGCAACTCTGCCAGGGCTGTCCACACATTAAGAATTATGAATAACAATCAGGAAAGGATAATTTAGAGGAAATGTAGCCACATCTCCAAAGAGGGAAAGGGAAAATTCTATTTAGAAAAAAAAAACTACCATAATTTACCTGATTGGAATTTGAACCGTGACTTCTCCTTCACCGGACTAGAAGAGACTAATGCCTTTCTCCCCACTAGTGTGAGTTATCCGCCATTAATAATGGTTGATGTACGACATACAATGAGAAAAGTGAAATCAGCATTCTTCTGAGCATAGGACGATAAACAACCATTATTTAAAATAAAAAAAAACCCTCTCCAATGTATCTAGCCGGTAGTGAAGCCCTGCCTCCCCTATCAATGTCAAGCACGCTAGACGTAGGCTAACTCTGCAGAGTTTGTAACGAATACAATTTTTTCGGTTGAAGATAAATAATGTCACTTATTTAACTCAAATATATATGTATTATATAATTATTAATTTTAGGTTTATTTGACAAAATGTTACATTTAAAAAGATGCCTTCATGGATATAAATTATTTAAAATTTTATCAAATAACTCATATTATTTACAACCAATTATATGTATGGATTACCATCCGTTCGATAACCTGGCACCTTTTTAAAAACAAAATTTAAAACAATTAAAATACATTTTGATCCTTGCATCAGATAGTTAGATGCTGCCGTAGGTGTAATAAACGTTGATAAATCAACCACCAGTTTGACGGCAGAGCACAAAGTTTACATTAATTGAAACTATAAATAACGTAGTTACAGCACTTTGTGTGAGGAAGTAACAATTACCCGCTTACTTACTCGAGACTAATAGAATCCCGTTGTCAAATTGCTGTGTGAATACCATTACAGTTTGAAAACGCCCTTTTTTATAGGAGGGGGTTAGTATTCGGTAGAGGGCTTATGTTAAAAGGCAGAACTAGCTTGACCCTATACGAATTTGTTTGGTATTTATATGGTGGATGAAGGGAAACATAATTATTCAGCCATAAATAATGACATGCCTAACCAACTAGAAAACCAATTTCCCTAATTACTTTCAAATGCAGCTTAACGCGTCGCATGTTGAGTCCTTAAGGGAGAAAGGAAGGAACGTGAGCTATGCTAAGTAATTATATATATATATATTTTACCTGGCGGCCTAGGGGTAAAATGTTTAGACTTCTCTGCTGGGGTCCGGGGTTCAATCCTCGGTCCCGGCACAGTCTTATCTGATTGCCAAACCCTTCCTTCACCTCTGATAAGAAGTGTATTAATCACAACTTGTGAATGTGTGGAATGCCAGGTCTCCATCGTGGTTCGGATCCCACGTTAAACTGTAAGTCTTCTATTTCATCTCACAATCACCCTACCATTACATATTAGCGTAAGTGCGTATAACCCGAACGGGTAGTAAGAAGCGGTGCTAATAGTAATAATAATAATCAAGATTTCCAGTCTAGTGTGGAGTGACCTTACGACCAAGGTCACAAGATGTTAGCTCAGACAAAATCCCTTCAATCAAATTAATGGTTTAAAGATGTATTTGCAATCCAGCTTCGCTTTCCTGATTCAGAGATACATGCTAACACCTATATTAATAATACACCTCTGGTAAATACTTTATAACAGAGCGACTACATTTTAACTATCGATATATCATAATGTATTTTACTATTGGATTCAATTCCGAATATACCTATGAAAGGAAAGGGTGGGAATCGTGGCAAAGTTTACTTGTGCGGATAGCCCGGATGGAGTGAGTGCACACACACACACATAATCTTAATATGGGCCCTTTATTCAAGAAACCATTATAATATTCTGTCCAAAAAAAGTTATCTTACCGATGACGACTAGGCCGGCCGCACACCAAATGTTACATTTTGTCTCGCAACATCTTATTGCAACATGTTGCAGACATGTTGGTTGCCATAAAATCAAATGGAGTGCTGCTCACCGGGTGCTACTGGTTGAAACAAAACAATGTCGTTCCGCAACGCTTTGCTACAAAAAAAAGGCGATGCTGCATTGACCGATGCCTCGCAACAAATATTATTACTATACGAGACAATTTGATATTCGCATGCGTATGAACACAAACAACATGCCCATCTATTTCCTACACTCATTAGTCTTTGGTGCAGTTTGTGTTTATGTCTTTGATGCAGTTTGTGTTTATGGTTTGAATTTGTGTAGTGGTTGTGCTATTAAAATGGAGGGGGGTGCAAATAAGCAAGTGGATGCAGACGATTAGTGCTCGTTGAAGCTAATTCAATAATTTATCTATAGTTTATCATCCAATAATTGAATAATATACCACACACAAAAGAGCAGCTATATCTATTTATTCACTCGCCATATCCTTCTATAACTACACAAAAACAACTTCTTACAGCAACCAACAAAACACTGTATTTAACTCTTTGAGATCTCACAATGATTGGCAGGAAATTGAAAAATTATATTGGGTTTGCTGGGTGAAAATGTCTCACCATATTTTATCCCTTTTGACTAAATACAACGTAATGCAATGTTTTGCCTCGCAAAAAATCGTTTCCAAGACAAGATGTTGCATTTAGCGTGCGGCCGGCCATGTGTGTCCTCCACGCTCCTACTCCCCCTTTCCCCTCAAGCCGACGTCGCATTGTTAAGGCTCTGAGTCAGAATCCTGAGTTTTAATGTCTCGAACATTCCCGGTTCGCAATCGGAAGCAATTATTGATAATTACTGCCAAGTACGTTCCGCCCATAAATGACTGAATGCCCCCGCAACTAATCGCGTCACCCGGAGGCGGCTTGGGATCCAACACAGACCATCTGCAGACGTTCCTCTACAACACGCTTCAATACATACCATTAATTTTGTTTGTCACCTTAATAGTCGAATGGTCTTCTAAGACGTCCCTTTCGTGTTGAACTGGTCTGCCGATGATGGTGAGATCAGGGTTTGAATACCGGTAGGGTGTACCGACGGTGGTATTTCCTAAATTGTTTTTCGGTCTCCTTCCAGGCAAATATGGGTACACCTCCTATTAATTCAACCTTCTTCACCCCACAGATGGCGTGATTAGTACACATGCGTATAACCCAAACTGGTAGAAAGACGTGGTGCTAAAAACCAGTAGTGGGTCACTGACAACTTCCTCCCTCCCCCCACCAAATGGAACACCCCGACCTCGGTAGTCACCCTAAGAGATGTTCCCCATCCTGGACTCGAGCTGTGACGCCACCTCAGTGTCCAGGGTCCGTCCTTACAGCGGAACATGACATGTTGGAGGAAGACATCATGACCAGGAGTCGTGAACTGGATGCAACAACCCGCCAAGTCACAGGAAACTCCATAAAAACTCAATATGGGGGGCTGTTAGGACATTGCACCCTTAGGTTACCTTCATAAGTCTCACCTTGATTGATTACACTATGGCTCTATTTTATAAGTTATCCCATAGTGAAACCAAGCAAGTTAAGCGTGCTATCTTTCAAAGTAAACGAAAGGGACGTGTTAAAAATAGTGAATTTTTTCAAGGTATCAGCTCTACTAATAATTATGTATAAGTGAAGATTTCCTCCTCTTTTTAAATATTTCCCCCCGTCCCCCTAAATATGATTTCTTTATCAATGAGTAGATCATAACATGATGACTTGTTGCGCCAAGCAGCGCCAGCGCGCACAAACGTCGTCACTTCCTTCAAGAAACAATGACAGGAGGGATAGTGATGTTGTACGTCCTTCTCCGACCTGGGAACAAAGGGCCTAACTGCGCTGTCCCGCCATTGCTCGCTGAACACTTAACATGCAAGGCGATAGGCACCATTACTTCCTGGGCTGGCGCCGGCTTGGGACGGGAATGAACCAAGTGCAGGATGGGGACAGTGGGGATATGTTTGCTGATTGGGTAGTATAACCCACAGGTATGATGCAGCCCTTGAAACAAACACTTCAATCTGAGCTGCATTTTACTTCCTCATATAGAGAACGTATTGTAATTGTGAGCATTTTCAACCTCAATATTATGATGGATCTTGGTGTTTTATGTGCTCTTAAAGCTAAAAAAAAAAAAAAAAA
>CABFWO010001059.1:171710-182647 GCA_902155825.1 Timema genevievae | reverse complement strand
AAAAAAAAAAAAAAGATCCCTGACAGTTTTCATTACACTTCATCAAAATTTGAAAATACAAGGAGAGCTTTTCTGTTGTCATTTCGTTGAGAAGAAAAAAAACTTTTTTTTTCGGCTTCTCCTTGAGAAAAAGAAATAGTATCCTATTACCTACAGCCACTAAAAACACAAAAAGCAACCCCCCCTCCCCCTTACGACTGTAGAAAAGACCACCGCGGATGATAACTTTACAAGACGATCTCAAGAGTGAAGTCTCGTTATAGAAATAACACCTCCCTACCCCCGTCTTGAACATAAACTGTTGTGAAGAGGGTGACGTGTAGTGTTTCAGGCAAGGGATGAATGCACGATTGTTGGAGGTTAAGGGAGCAGTAGCAGTAGATCACAGCCCTCCTTCACCCCCTATCGCGCTGTTCAAGTAGGGGCTGGTTCACTTAACTTCTCACACCCTGCGGTAGAGTCATATATACATACACGTTCCCATGAGAGTGAGTTTTAGCGAGTTGTAATAAAAGAACCATGTTCATTATTTTAGCTGCTTCCTTTATTTTTTTTAAGATAATAGGTAATTAATTTGATAAAACCACATCGGTGGTCTTACGGACTAAACGTCGAGCTCTTATAATCTGGTTTTCCTGCTATGGGAATATTGGGGTTTGAATCCTGTCACGATGACTGAGGGTGCTTTTCCCTAATTGGTTCCCTATTCCACTCTCTCCTTGTCCTATCCCATTCTCTCCTTGTCCTATCCCACTCTCTCCTCGTCCTGTCCCACTCTTTCATTGGCCTATCTCCCTCTTTTCTCGTCCTGTCCCACTCTCTCCTTGCCCTATTCCACTATCTCCTTGCCCTATCCCACTCTCTTCTCGTCCTGTCCCACTCTCTCCTCGTCCTGTCCCACTCTCTCCTTGTCCTATCCCACTCTCTCCTTGTCCTATCCCACTCTCTTCTCGTCCTGTCCCACTCTCTCCTCGTACTATTCTCACTATCTCCTTGCCCTATCCCACTCTCTTCTCGTCCTGTCCCACTCTCTCCTCGTCCTGTCCCATTCTCTCCTCGTCCTGTCCCACTATCTCCTCGCCCTATCCCCCTCTCTCCTCGTCCTGTCCCACTCTCTCCTTGTCCTATCCCACTCTCTCCTTGCCCTATTCCACTATCTCCTTGCCCTATCCCACTCTCTCCTTGCCCTATCCCACTCTCTCCTTGCCCTATTCCACTATCTCCTTGCCCTATTCCACTATCTCCTTGCCCTATCCCACTCTCTCCTTGCCCTATTCCACTATCTCCTTGCCCTATTCCACTATCTCCTTGCCCTATCCCCCTCTCTCCTCGTCCTGTCCCATTCTCTCCTCGTCCTGTCCCATTATCTTCTCGTCCTATCCCACTCTCTCCTTGCCCTATCCCACTCTCTCCTTGCCCTATTCCACTATCTCCTTGCCCTATCCCACTCTCTTCTCGTCCTGTCCCACTATCTCCTTGCCCTATCCCCCTCTCTTCTCGTCCTATCCCACTCTCTCCTCGTCCTATTCCACTATCTCCTTGCCCTATCCCACTATCTCCTTGCCCTATCCCACTATCTCCTTGCCCTATCCCCTATCTCCTTGCCCTATCCCCCTCTTTCCTCGTCCTATCCCACTCTCTACTTATCCAACACGCACTGCACGATGTGGTAGGTCCTCCTAGATCCAGGATCTATCACCGGGAGGAGGGAGGAGGTGCCAAGTGGTCGTCGGGTGATAATGGTTCCCACCACTTTTGGTGAGGTCTGAGGTGGTCGCGCCCACCCTGGCAACCCACCACTCCGTGGTCCGGATACACTTCAAGAGACGGAGTGGGATTATTTGATCGTTGGGGTTGAAGTGAGGTGAAGTCAGTCGGGAACGTAGATCTTGATCGTGGGAATGCGCCATTTTATAACTTCAATCTAATCATTTGTTGCTACATAATAAATATAATACTAAAACACAAAATTATTTTTTGTAAAAACGTTACCAAAAGTCAAAGACAATTCAAAGCAGATGATGGTTTATTTCAAAGAGATCATATTTCTTGTTTGATTAATTTATTTAATGACTCATATTATATCAGCACACGACTTACAAACAAACCCAATCAATACGTTTAAAACTATTCAATTATCCGTTTGACCGAACGTAAATAGCATTTGTATTTGTTGGCGCACCGTGGAAAAGAACTAGGGCCTCCTAAACTTGGGATAGACCCCTCTGGCTGCAAGAAATACGGGAACGTCTTAGCTGTCATGTTGAAATAAAATATTTGTTCACCTTTTTTTTATTGATTATTAAAAACGTAAGTGTTATTTTTTCAAAGAGTTTACTAAAAAGTGTAATAGCCCCCGTGAAGCACATTTTATCAACTATAATATTAAACTTAAGTTAATTTGAGACTTTTTTTTGCCAGTTCTAGAGTTATCCTGGAAAGCCTAGTCAATTAAATGTTCCTCCACGTCTCAAAAATATAGCATAAAAACTGCGTCAAAATAAGCAATGGCCAAAATGAACGATAGCGTTGTCCGCAATGAATGTTTACTTTTGATTTACTTTAAATACAAATTTCTAATATTTAGACACTAATGTCTGCTTGACAGTTGAAAAACTCTAAACAGAATTGATGAGTAAAGAAAAAATGGGTTTTAAATTTAAAAAAATACTTTAAAACATGTTTACTTTATGGGTTAAATCTACGAATCCCTGAGATTACGACAGGGGTGAGTAAAAATGAAGATACGAAGAAAGTTCCTCGGGTCGTTGTGGAAGGTCAGTGTTTGTTCCCGAGTTATAGCAAGGAGACGCAAGCTGGTTCCCCCCCTCCCCTCCAAGAACTTGTCCTCCGTCTATCAAACCCGTGGATCATACACAAGTGCGGGAGGAGTCCCAATGTCTATTGTTTCAACGAGCCAAACAACTTTGGGAGGGACATTCAACTTCAGAGACTTCAACGCGCTTGCAGAAAGTAAACTTTAGAGTTTAATTTCAAACTCAACTTTGCCGTCAGCCAATAGACAAAAAGAATATATAAAACGCATGAAGGATATCAATTTAAATTTCTGGTGGTACCAGACTCTGATCATAGAGCACAGACAAGGATACACCATATCTTCAGCTTTACGATAGTTTCGCTGAGCTCTTTGAGCCAGGCTGAATCCATCAACACTGGGGTCCGCTATACTGGTTATCACTACTGAGGTAAATGCAAGGCTACTATTGGAAAACATCGTTGTCATTCTCTTGCTCTCACGCGGTCTTTCTTCCCCTAAACATAAGAACAATTTTGCAACGCTGGATCGTCGATGTTGCCAATGACTCCTCATTACCCCAGCATACCATCTTTCGACATAGCTGAGAGCGAGGAGATTTGGCAACAGTAAATAGAGAGAGCGAGCGAAGATAAAGCTTTTCTCCATAAGGCCTGCAGTTCCCTCAGTGATGATATTGGGTGTAGTATTGTCAATGTTCAGTGATAAAAACACATCAAAATTCGCAGTTGTTAAAACGACTCACCTTTAACATGTTCGTCATAAAGGGACCATTACAATCGTAATGTTCAGCCTACATAAGCTCATTGTGTGGTAGGATTATCTGAATAGTAGGTTTGGTCGCTACCTGAACCTATCTTTATGAAAGCCGGCCGATTGATTCAAGAAGAATATGTGTTTCTTCTCTCCAGTGAAACAATTTTTTAAATTAGCTTTTTTTAAATGTTCCTTAATGGCACCTAGTGATTGATACACGTGTTGAAGGACTCAAGCTCTCCCACGGGGCGCAGCCATTTTAACCTGGAGGTTGTTGGTCTGGTGTGTACCTTGTCTGTGTCCAAGGGGCAGTATTTCAATCTCTGTTGACTTCCTTGAGAGTGATCTTTTAAACTTGGATATATTTTATGAATGATAGATCCTTTTCTTCAAATCCTCCCTCATTATATTTCCTTAGGTTTGATTAATTTAAGTGATAGAGTTAAGGCGAGGGATACTAAGGTTTAATTTGTATAAATCGCTTACGTAAACAAGTAGGAATAATAACTATTTAAAAAAGTATATAACTATTAATTAATTTAAATTTGGTTGGCTCTTATAATTTATTTAAATTTTCGTAAAACAGGAGTTCCCTTAAGGTTTTTCACTTTTTCTCCAAGCAAATTAGGGTACACTTCCTCTAAATTTAACCTTTCTTATCCCTAATTCACTAGAGTAATTATTACATATGTATATATTTTAAATGGCGCTAAAATAAATACTATATTAATTTGAGAAAGCTTCAATGTGTCCAGTATGAACTGCAAGTATCTCTTCATAAAAACCAAACCTCACTGAGTTGACACGTAGTAATCTTATTTTGCTATCTTCTGTTTATCTCCGAACTTTCACGTTTGAAAACCAACAGAACACTAACTTATGAACACATAGTTAAGTGTGTGTTTCTGTTTGCGGTGGTCTCGAGGTAATCAATTTGGTTGTATTTATTGTAGTAATCCCCCCCTTGTTGCAGATTACAGTAATTTAACGCTAGTAAAATGAAGGTAAGAAGACAGGTACAGCCAGAGCAGCAAACCGAGCCGGCCAAATACACTCCATTCAATAAATCTTTTGCTCACTTGCTCAAGTTGGGCTTACAGTTAAAATTGACAACTTTATCTTGACATTTTAGGGGAAATATATTCTAAAATCCCTTATGGTAGCCGGAGAGGTATCTGCCATTTAAATGGTACATAAAACACACTATAGTCATCTGTTTTATATTCATGATATTTGACAGGGTCAATAAATTAGGTCCATGAAATGTAGCGATGTAGATAGTAGGAAGTATGAAGGACATTTTTTAAATGTGAAACAAAATCGAAGATAAAATCTTAGTTGTATCACATAAATCCACTTTTAATTTGTAAATCATCCATTAGGTGCGTCTGGGTGAAAAGAAAGGCTTATAGAAACAACAAAGTCAACTATATTACTTATGTTGACATCTGAATTAATCTCTGCTCAAGTTATCAATGTAATTTAGTCACTAACTGGTGTTAAAATACTGTTTATAAGCTGTCAAAATGATGTGATAGTTTTATTAAGATATTTCACATATTTTCATTTTGTATCGAAGTCTTCATCTTCTTCTTTGGAAATGTTTCTAAGATGCGAAGGTCAAGGGTCGATGTGAAGGAGATTAGACCTCAGACCTGGACATTTCCAAACTTTGCACGCCCTGGCTAATTACAGTAATAGGATACAGTTCGTAAAAGTAGTAAACTAGTCCACGCGCTGAAACTATAAAAGTAATAATATAATATTGTAACATTATTTAAAACGTAATTATTTTGACAGTTCCTGGTTTATTTGGTGAAAGAGGTCCTTAGATTTCATGGTATTTATCCAACCCCGTGGTGTAATAGTCAGTGCACCTGTCTACCAGTCTAGGGGTCCCGGGTTCGATTCCCTGATGGTACCTTGGATATTTTTCCCGAAAGGGAAATTACCCCAAGGTCACCAGGTTTTGGTTAATTAGGCTTAAGTTAGGTTTAAGTGTTTCCACTGGTTCCACACCCTTATACTCACTATCATCTCATATCATAGGGACATGGAAAGAGCCTCCACGGAAAGGATGTACGATTAGTACATTTGGACGTCCCCTGGACAACGGTACGTTAGTACTGTATAGTCTTTCCACCATTGGGCTACGAACGATGTAGACCAGATGCGATATACATATATATCTGAAGACTATATATTCATTAAAATTGCTTTAATATGTTTGGCAAATTGGAGACAAACTCCAGCACGTCATGTTTTGGGGACAAAATGGTCGCCTTACTGGAAGTTAATTGCGGTAGAAAGGAATATTTAAAAGCGTTATTTTTCTCTCAATATTGAACAAGTGTAGTTTATTAGTTTTGCTTATGTATGGGCCTTGATACTATTTGTTCAAAAGTGTTAGTTGCAGCACATTTGATTTGAGGTATGATTATATGAAAATATCTCCGTAATTGTTTTATATCAGTGTAAAATTTAAGAAAACCAAACTTCTCTCACTGAGACATGTTTATTCAAATGTATAGATACGTTTGATAAGCCAATCAAAGCAAATATTAATTATGAAATATCTATGCTGTTGTTCAGTGTCATGTCGTAGAGTGTTTCCATGGTAAGCAGAGCCTGTTAAAGCTGTACTTGTGATATGTTCTCTTTCATTCTATCCCCCATTTGACTAATCATACATACACACTTCTCTACATACCTCACTAGGGAAAGTATGTTATACTAAGTAGAGAGAACCATTCACAGGTCACCCGCCTCGGTGGCGTAGTTGGCTAACGCGCTAGTCGTGTTGAGCTCGACCGCCGAGGACGGGGAGATCGAGGTTCGAAACTCAGTCGGGTGAACTAGGGTGGTTTTTCCTAAATGGTTTTCCACTCTCCCTCCACGCAAATGCGGGTTCACTTCCTCTAAATTCAACCTTCCCAATTCCTAATCAATTAGCGTAATTAGTACTTAAGCGTATAACCCGAATGGGTAGTAAGACGCGGTGCTAAATATTATTATTATCATTCACAGGTCCAGTGTAAACAAGCTCTGCTTGCTCTGGAAACACGCCACACAACGCCACCACTGCGCTTATAAATGAGTGAACTAATAAAAAGGAAGATTTAAATCCTATTTATGAGAACTATCAGACAAAGTCCTACTATTTAAGATGAACAAATACCGGTACATCCAATAGCTTATACTACAAACTCTCTTCAGTGGCCGCATAGTCTACGGCACTACTTTCACAGTAGACTAAGTTGCCTATGACATGGATATCGAGGTTCGAATCTCGGTCGGGTGTACTAAAGCTGGTTTTTCTAAAGTGATTTTCCAATTACCCTCCACGCAAATGTGGATACACTTCCTGTGAATATAACAACCCATTTTGGTGTTAACTGTGGAATCCCACCAATGAATCTATCTCATGTACCCTACGATACTTGAAACCGACTGTACAATGCTATAACAGCCCCGAAATAAAAAAAAAACACTACTTCAATTCACTCTTAAGTCAAGATTGCACACACACTCACACACTCACACACACACATGTACACCGCAGAGCCAGTCGTGGTTTGCCAAGCCATTATGCAAAGTGGTTGCGCTACCACTTCTCTCTTCCCCCCTTCACACACCTGATACCTTCCCACGGGGACTTGTCTGACGACAACTGGAGCGACTTACGCGCTCCTGATGGCCTTCACTCTCATTAGAGAAGGGAGGTAATTAATGGGAAGTGGAGAGGTATGAGAGTTAAGCCAATACTTTTTTTCCCCGAGAGTTTGACCACCTCTATGTTCCAATGGTCAGAGTTCCTAGCTACAGATCCAGAGGTCCCGAGTTTGATCTTCAGCGCTTACAGATTTTTCTGTGAAGCAGTGAGTTTGGAACGGGGTCAACTCAGCCTTGTAAGGACAAATGAGGAGCTACTTGGATAAATAAGTTGTGACTCCGATCTAGAAAGCTGAGATAAACGGCCCGAGGGTTCATTATGCTGACTGCATGACACCCTCTATCCGCATATGTTGGCACTATCTCCGCCAACATGCAGCAGTCGCTCGGTTGGTCGGTATAGCTAGCATGAGTCTGAATACTTTTCTTTTTAATAAGTAACACTTTTTCTCCTTGCCAAAATAAATGAAATATTGCTTTAGTAGATATGTCCAGTTTAATTTTCTTCACAAGGTAATATCAACAGTTGTTGAATATCTGTCAAGGATGTCCTGGAATTTGATATTTTTTTCTATTCATTTAAAAAGTCCTGTTAAAAGTCCCCGATGCTCACGACAAATATTCAAGAATTGTTGATAATACCTTGTGAAGAAAATGAAACTAAAGGTCTCCACGGGAGCAAAGCTTTATTTATTTTACTCAGAAAGGATTTTTACTATAAAAACTCAAAAATACTGACCTCAGCTCATGTTTCCTTCAATACCAACTTAAAATTTATCGCCGTATTTATTCATGCAATGACTCAGTGTAGATCCCTGACGCACACAGCCCTGGTGTTCAAAGTGTCGTACCATGGTCAAGAGCACGGAGCCTGAACAATCTGTCAGAACAAAACAAGAGTTCGAACTACAATACTGTCAGGATGTCCCACGCGGTAATGGGCCAGATCTGGTAAAAACAAGCAGCAAATCAGGAAACAGCAGAGTTAGAGTAAAGCTCGAGGAGTGTGACCTAGAGCAGTGGCTCTTGTTTTGCTGACGGCACACTGTTCTTTGTCTAAAGTCCTCGCCACACACTCAACTTGCAAGCTAGCGGCACTACGGGAGCCTCGGACATGCGCATGCACAAATATAACTCTCTCAGTAGAACAAAAAATGTGTGTCTTTGTCCATTTTTCCAGTGGTATTCAAGCTGGGCTGTGAGTACCCCTGGGGGTACGGCAAGACATCTTAGGGGGAACGTAAAATTTAAAATAAATATTTATTGATTATAAACTATGTATAGCTTACAAGGGCGTAGAGAGCTAATTTTTCCAAAGCAGAGGAATTACATTCAGGGGTGCAGAAATAAGGTGGTCGGGAGGGTCCAGGACCCTCCCCTCCTCCCCCGGAATTTGATGGACCAAACCTTACATATATACGTATCAAAGATTTTATTGGTTAAAGCAAGATAAACGTGACTAATGGTGTTTTTAGTTTTCTATTGAACCCCCTCCCCTCCTAGAAGAAAGCTAGTATAAGTATGTATGGATCCCTCTAGGGGAGAGAGGGGATAATCAACTTTCATGAGGGTCTGGACACCCCTGACCCGGACTTTCTACGCCCTTGATAAATTGCATTACACACCAACAACTTTGGCGGTATAAAGTCTAAGAGAAATTATATTTGGAGTACGTGAATAAAAAAAGGTTGAATACTACTGCAATATTCGATCAGCAATTGAAATTTTGTGCAACAAAAGACAAACTCAAATCTTTTTATTAATTACTCAACTATTTGATTGTAAGCCATTACATTCTCTGGAAAATAAGTTCATTGAAACTTCCAACATTTTTATCTTGTTTCTTTAAAAAAAATTATAATTGAATGAAACAACATTTAATTTCTTTTTTTAACAAACAGTAACTTAACGTTTAGCATTACGCTGCAGGTTCACACTTTGATAACCACTGCCCTAGAGTCTGGACAGATGTTTCGATGAGAGTAGTCAAAATGCCCCCCACCCTCCCCTTTCACGCCCGGACCTTCCCGTGCCCAGTTCAAATTGTGCGCGGGGACCGGGCGGCGGGTAAACGTATAATTTGCGATTTTCTACGTCAGTGAGAAGAAGCGTCGTGGAGCGGGTCCCAAGACATGAAGAGCGAGGCGCGGTTCCTTGTTGTTGTTCTCGGGGAAATATAATGGCACTGTCACGTTTCGTTCTGAATTATTGGAGTTTTGTAGAGAAACTGATCAGAGGAGAAAGCAGATGTGACTGAGAGTTCCAAGTATCGGATACACGCAACTGTCAAACTCGTGCATGAGTGGATCAGCAGCGCTGTGTCTGCAGACAAGGACTGACCAGAGACAGGGACTGGCCAAGAGAAACAGGGATTGAACAAGAGGGACAGGGATTGAACAAGAATGACAGGGATTGAACAAGAATGACAGGGACTGACCAAGAGGGACAGGGACTGACCAAGAGGGACAGGGACTGAACAAGAGGGACAGGGACTGAACAAGAGGGACAGGGACTGAACAAGAGGGACAGGGACTGGCCAAGAGAGACTGGGACTGGCCAAGAGAGACAGGGACTGACCAAGAGAGACAGGGACTGACCAAGAGAGACAGGGACTGACCAGAGGGACAGGGACCGAATAAGAGGGACAGGGACTGGCCAAGAGGGACAGGGACTGACCAAGAGAGACAGGGACTGACCAAGAGAGAATGGGACTGACCAAGAGAGACTGGGACTGGCCAAGAGAGACAGGGACTGGCCAAGAGAGACAGGAACTGACCAGAGGGATAGGTATTGACTAAAAGGTAATGTGACCAGGGGGTCAGGGACGTTTTGTTTTAGTTTATGGTGCACTCTTCGCCCCCGATTTTTAGAAGGAATTCTCGAAATAATAATTCATGTCGCGGACAGATTTGGTCTCCGATATGTTAAATCACTAAAAAATAAAATATCACTAATAATATAATAAAATGTTATTAATGTTGACAGAAATTAGATAATTATGTTTATATTCTCTAAAAGTGTCTTTCTACAAGACTTCTGCTATAGCCTTCCACCGGATATGACGAAACGTTAAAGTTTATAAATGAACAAACTATTTGTTAAAAAAAATTCCAACCCGAGTTGCTGAATTTTTTAAAAATGTGGGACAGGGTGAAATGTCCAAAGAGAAAACAAAAGGAATGTTTTATTTGTTATCGACAAAGAAGAGTGAAATTGAACGTGTAAAAATGTCCGGGGTGTGGAAGAAAGTAAACCTCTTGGAAACATGGCGGTACCTTGCCCGCACCCGAAGCCTGAGAAAAACCAACAACACGAGCGGGAGTCCCGCGCTTCATATACAGGATGACCGAGAAAATACGTGACGAGATGTTAACAAACTTCCTAAACTTGGTTTTCGTCACCTTTCGGGATAATCACATATTTCCTTCTTACTCTGATGTGTTGGGGATGCGGAGAGTTGAATTTAAAGGAAGTATACCGGTATTTGCGTGGAAAGATAGTGGGGAACCATTTAGGAAAAACTACCCTCAATACAGCTGGCTGAGATTTTAACCCCAATCTAACTCTAATCAGTAGTCTTGTATGTTGCGAGTATATTGCCTTAGACAATTCGATCACATATTGTCAAGCATCCTGTGGGGTGGTGTCTAATATTGTTAAGCATCCTGTGGGGCGGTGTCTCATATTGTCAAGCATCCTGTGGGGCGGTGTCTCATATTGTCAAGCATCCTGT
>CABFWO010001059.1:148685-163213 GCA_902155825.1 Timema genevievae | reverse complement strand
GATGTGTATACCCGAGCTTTATCACGGCGGCGGCTGGTTTACTTGTGTTGGGGTGTTGCCGTACTGAGATCAGCAAGGCGCTGTTCTGTCGCGCTGGCTGAAATCACCGAAAGTTTCTAACGGATAGTTGTTGAAATCGCCAATAACTGAGATCTTCAAGAGGGACTTTACCTGTCTCTTTGTTCCAGAACCTAGAAACTACAGGAATATTAAGCCATATATTATCCTAGTTCCGGTAATAGTAACCTATTTTGCGGCAGCTGTTGACTTCTTATCTTAATCTCTATCGTCAATTTCAAATATGATTGATTATATCCACCCCATTTTTATGTTAGTGTTTATTTGTAAAGTTGATAGGGCCTAAATTTCTGGAAGCTCATTCTTGTATCGGTGAATATGCAACTTAAAAATAAGTAAAAGTAGTTAATCCAAGTGTTTCATTTGAAAGACACTTGAACCAGTAAGTCAATTATATATCTAAACTATAAATTAAAAGGTCTCACGGACTTATCATCTCATTCTCCATTCACCATTTAGCTTGAAATATATTTTATACACACACACACCTGGCTACGTGATACTTAAGTACTTAATCCCCTTTTTCGACATTACAGACCCCACCAAGATTCTAATCGTACATTAAAGTAATAGGCACATTATACCTAAAAGAAAAAGGGGATTTATAAGCATAAATTAAATTAAAACAATATCAAACCTATCAGGTTTATTAGATATATGTTCTTCACATTGTCACATTGATCTATGGACCATTGGTTATCAACATCTCGCTTATCCGGGCAGCACCTTGGGACATCTGTGTGACCCTCCTGAGTCCATCAGATAGCTCCCTAGCCCCTGGATGAGAGTATTATATATATATATATATATGATTACGCAACTCTCCGAGTAGTATAATATTCCTATAGAGTATAGAAGATCCTCCGCTGACATCTTGTGCAACCTTGGAGCAATGGGAGGTTCCCATGTTGGAGTGGCGGCGGTCTCTTGTCCCGGCAAGAAGAGGGGCGGAGCCCCCACGTGAGACTCGGGGTACAATGGTACCGCTACCCAGCTAAGTCACGCATTACGACACTGCTCGTCTGGCCGGGACTCACCCGGATATTTAATTCGTCATAATACACAATTTAGAGAATTATATTGTTAATACTATTTGGACTTAATAAAATAATAGAATTTCACACCCAAATGAACTATAACCTTTATATCCGTGTATTATTAAAGTCTAGTCTCTGGGGTCAACCAATCCCCCAGTGTTCAAACAAACAGTCCAGTTTGGGGGATTGCCTCACGTACAGTCTCATGATTTTAATATGACCCTTATATAAAGTCATTAGAAATAATTATCGAAAATAGTTTTAAAAAAATTCCGTGTAGATTCCATAAACACATCCCTAGAATAAACCTAAAACAGTGTTTACAATCACATGTTCCCAACTGTTCCCAATCAAGAGTTGATCACCTTCAGAGAGTTGATGTTCTCAGTCCGGTTAGGCTCGTATCTGGTTCAACACTCTCTGATATTCCTCTTACCACATATCTTGACAACCCTTGAGAGAGGCTGTTCAAATCTCGGCTAGGTCAAAGTTTAACAAATAACCAACCAAATACCAACCATCAGACTATTCAAACCAATAGGTTAGGGATTAAGAATATATCATTCAGAGGAAGAATCGCGGGAAACCATTTAAGAAATAGTAACCGCAATGCACCCTACCAAGATATGAACCCACATCTCCTTGTCTCTTGCAATACAGATTCTTTTGCCAGAATGATGCCCTAAACCGTGCTACCGCCGATGCAGGTGCTTGAAAGTGAGGACGCCTACAGACCCATTGCCATAGGAAAGGCCTTATCTGGTATTCATACGTCAAGTCATGTGATCTGCAGCTGTCACTTTTGATAGATGGTATCAATACCCATAAAATAACAGTGTTAATATGACTATAAATTTAGAAATGACACCTAGACATGGGACTCAAGCCCGGCACCCTTGGTCTTAGGCACCAATGCTCTACCACGGAGCTACCCAGGATTCGTCCCGTGCTCAGAAGAAGCTGCTTTGTGCTGCAGTTATAAATTGTTCATCAGAGCGGATAACACGGAATAACGACCCTAACCACGGGACTAAACCTGGATATCTCAGTTGTAGAGCATTGGAACGTTTATCCAAGGGTTCAGGGTTCGAATCTCGTGTCCAGGTGTCACTTTTTTTAAATTTACGAATATAATACTTGTATGAGGCTATATCAGTAACCTTAAGATCATTTCGATCTTCGCTAGTTTTGTACAATTAACTGTACAAGCGTTTTCTTTCTTACAAAATAATAATAATACAGTAAAATGTTATCAAAGTTAACCGAAAAAAATATATGTTTGTATTTCACAAAAGGTTCTTCTACCAGAATCCTACTCTAGCTAACTAAGCCTCCGCAGTCATATCCGTCAACCTTTCTCGATTGGCAAGTCTTGGTTGGGACCTTGGGACGCGATGACGTCACAATTACAACGACATGACAGATCGTTGTTATCAAATAATGGATCTACTTGATTGGACAAGCGCAGACTCATGTCAGCAGACAGACAGACAGACAGACAGACAGATGAGGTTGTCAGGTGCTCTAGGTCAACCTGGGACGGATCCTGTACCTGTACCGTGAGCACTAGGACTAAATTTCAAGAACAGATAGTCTGGTTTGATGGTGACAGGGAGATCGGGACTTGAGTATATTGAAGGGATGTTCTTATTATCTCCCAACGTAAATGCAGGTACATTTCCTCATCCCTAGCGCATTAGTATAGTAGCACATATGCGTATAAATCAAAAGGGTAGTGAAACACTATGTCAAAACAAAGAGAACTCCGCTTATTATTATAAATGATTACATTTCTACCTTTTAAAATAGGGAATTCTACCGTTTTAAAACCCCTTGGCCCTTGTGGGTCCAACTCTGACCCAAGAAGCTGGAGTTCAGTCCCCAACTAGGTGTAGATAGCTTTTTTTTTCCCCTCCAGCTTGATTTTCTACTGTCTCTCCAAAGGGGATTATTGTACCCCTAATTAAAATTCCCTCACTTCTTGTTTGGATAATATTAAGGCATGAGTAACCATTATAATGGCGTGCTGAAACGATTTTACTACTTTCCTCTGCGTGAAGGTGCTGGAGAAAGTAAAGAGTTCCCGCCTTAAAGGCCGTGTAATACTACCCCGACTTTACAATCGTACCGGACCAATTTGAATGTTACGGTGAGCGTTTACAATGGAGGAGCTGACGGCTGTGTTCTCGGTCCAGTGGTTCTTTGTCGAACAGCTGTTTTATTGGGCGAAAACACAGGAAGAGGTCGTCTGGTTCAACCCCTTAACCTCACCATGACAGCGCTGTGGGCAGACCGTGATGATTTGATGGTAATACTCCGTAAAACACCAACCTTTGCATAGGGCACCTCTCTCTTTACATGGAACCCTGATAGCTCCTGGTACTTTGTGAAGAAACATGGGACACCTCTTTGTCTTTACATAGAACCCTGATAGTTCCTGGTACTTTGTGAAGAAACATGGGACACCTCTTTCTCTTTACATGGAACCCTGATAGCTCCTGGTACTTTGTGAAGAAACATGGGACACCTCTTTCTCTTTACATGGAACCCTGATAGCTCCCGGTACTTTGTGAAGAAACATGGGACACCTCTATCTCTTTACACGGAACCCTGATATAGCACCTGATAATTTATAAAGAAATAAAGGACATTTACGCTCTCTTTTCTGGGATCCCTGATAACTCTTGGTACTTTGTGAAGAAACATAGGTAAGACACCTTCTCTCTATTTACTTGGAGCCCTGATAGTTTTGGCATTTTGTGAAGAAACAGAGGACACCTTTCAAACACTTTTGATGATATTATAAATCAATACCTATAAAATATTAATGTTATCAATAGTGAACACAGAATATAAGTTTTTATTTTATAAAAGGTACGCCAAATGCCCATTCGTAAAAAAAACAAAAACAAGGAAAACCATGCTTTTGCGTAAAGAAACAAACTTATTAGAAATGTTATTTAATATTTTATTACGAAACATTATATAATGTAGAAGAAGAAAGGGGGAGTTGCAACGTTAAATATATGCAAGTAGTGTCGCAGCGTATGGCCCGGAGGTATCAGGAGAGCATGTGGAGCGGAGGAGGTACCAGAGTTAATGACAGCGTGTGCTTGGTAGAAGTGGTGGGAGGGGGGGGGGGATACACTCGGTCACGGACCGAGCACCCAGAGTCCCCCGCGGTTATGAAGATAGCCGGGATCAGAGGTAATCATCATCCCCGCTCCTCCATCCAGTCATCAGGACGAGAGGAGAAAGTTTCTCCTCCCCCTTCTTATGTAAATACAAGCGTTCGTGAAGTGATGTTTACATTCCAAATCAGCGGACAATAATTTGGACAAACTACAGGTAACGTCTGCAAGGTGTTTTTTTTTTTTAAAAAGGAAATGGCTAAATTTATGTTGTTGAGGATGATAATGGTTATAACCGGTGCCCTTATAATGATGATTATACAGATATTTCTGGAGTGAGAAATACTGCGCGTTGAATACATAAAACATTTGTCTAGAGTGTCTGCAGCCATCACCGGTTTTATTATTCATAAAAAAAAGGTGGTTGATAAAATATCCTTTGGTCCATTGGAACGCAAGTTCTTGATTTTTAGAAAGTCCGTCAATAATCTGAATTTCACTATCTCTCAAATTATATCGATTAACATATGTGTATTATGTAGAGTCTTACTACCCATCCGGGCTATCCGCGTAACTAAACAAACGAGAAAAGGATGAGGAAGGTAAATTCTAGAGGAAACGTACACAGTGTGGAAGTATTATGGTAAGGAAACAAATATCTCAATAATTACATCCGGGATTTGAACCCCAATCTTCCTCGTCATGAGTAGACGTTGTGAGACTGAAGCCTATGTTGGCGTGTCCACCTGTGTTGGGGTTTCAAAATTGCTTTTCTTCAATTAAGGGAGAAAATCAGAAATGTCTGGCACTGCCGAAGGAAAATGGAAAAAGTATCGCTAGATATTTTACTAATAACGATATTTTTGTTTCGATACTTTCTGATACAAGTACTCCCACCCCGGCTTCAGATTGGTACCAAAAGAAATAGTTGTCTTTATAGTTGATGTATGTGTCTTAGTAGCGTAATACCTTCAAGCCCACACACTGACAGCCTGATTAAATTTCTATTACTTTGTTCGGAATTGAGTCGGCCACATAACGGGGCCCTATATTACTGTAGGGACTGTGATTATTTTACTATTATTTTTAGTGATTTAATAAAGATTACGATATAGGAAACATATTATAATTCAAAAGTTTTTTATTTTTACTAGGTAAGTAGGAAAATTCCGAGGATGTAGATGTAGAGAAAAAAACATCAACATTTTCATTCATATTATAACACCAAAAAAACACAATATTCGGATAGAATTTCCAGATTATTCTTTAGATACAGATATAAACCGTTTTCGAACATTTTCTCTCGATACTAGAAATGAGTCAATCGATATTTTTCTTTCGATTCCATATCCATAAGTATTGGTTCAGAGTTCTCAAAAAAAATCTCCGTGGCGTTAGCCCGCAAACGAGTAATACCAACCAAGTGGCCGCCGTATGTTGGCGAATATAGTGCTATGGGGCCAGCATAACAAACTCTCTGGCCATTAATCTCAGTTTTCTATAACGGAGCAGCTAATTATTTATTCAAGAAGCTCCTAATTTGTCCTTTGAGCGCGTTCCAGACCCAATGCTTCACAGAAAAATCTGAAAGCACCGGAAATCGAACCCGGGACCTCTGTATCTGTAGCCAGGAACTATAACTATTATGCTTCAGAGTCGTTCATAAAGGGAAGATAAAACCACAAATAACAAAGAGCACCGCTAAAGTTAGAGATTCAGTTCTTATCATCATATCATAAAATACCACAATGAACATCCTGAGAGGACCAGAAGCTTGGAGCAGTGTTAAATCAAAGAAATCACAAGATGCCCATCAAGATTCTAATCTCGTTGAAAGAGTAGTCCACATTCTAGGTCCATATTTCATTCTGAACAGTATTTCAACCCTCACATACCAGTCCGGTTGCGATTGAACCTTATTTATCAAAGATAATCGGGCTGGGCGCAAGGTGTTGAGTTTAATATGACGTAATGACTTCCGATTCTATCGTTTAATAAAAGTAAGAGTATCTTCCAAAACCTTTCACTACAACATGTGACGTCATCTGCGCACCAGTCTATTATTATTTTTAAATATACACAACTAATACTACACAGTAATGCAGCTCTTTAAGGCTTTTATACATTCACCTCCAATTCGTTCATTTCTTGTCTTTGTCCTTTATGTCAATCGTTCCTTTTACATGCCGCTTTTTATGTATCCTGTCCGTATTTACAAATCTCCTTTTCCTCCCCTTGCAGTATTTGTTTTCCCACTTTTAGGAAGTTGCGTTTCACAATCCCTCAAGACGAGTTCCAATAGAATGAAACCTATACCTCAGTTTTAGCTTCTGTGGTGCTGACTGACAGCTCACAGCTGACTTCTGACACTCAACATTTAGGTATATACCTAAATGTTGAGTGTCAGAAGTGACAGCTGCTAAACACATGTTTTTGGCAGATCATATGGTTCGGCGTAGGGATACATAATTTGGTCTGGTAGCTTTTCAAAGCTGTCAGCTGTCAGCTGTGAGCTGTCAGTCAGCACCACAGAAGCTAAAACTGAGGTCGGGGGATTGGGCGGTAATTATATATTTTCTTCAAAAGGCAGCCAACACCCTTTTTTTCCAGAGGATGCAGCGCGAAATGCGAACTGTGTTCTTCTCTGTCCAGTGGCAGCAGTGTAAAAATTGACTTGTGTTTCTCTTACTCCAGTGGCAGCAGTGTAAAGTGTAAACTGTGTTCTTCTCAGTGTGAAGGCCATATTGTGTTCATTTCCTTTTATTTGTTTCTGAACTTATTTCCCTTATTCAATATATATCAGGATGATTATCATTATTAGTTGCTTCAGTGGTCAAACGGTCTAAGACGTGACTCTGGCAAAAAATTATACTGCTGATGACAGGGAGTTTGGGGTTAGAATCTCATTCGAGTAAAATGAGGGTGGCTTATCCTAAATGGTTTTCCACTCTCCCTCCATGCTAATGCGGGTTCACTTCCTCTAAATTCAACCTTCCCAATTCCTAACCCATTAGCGTAATTAGTACTTATACGTACAACCAGAACGGGTGGTAAGACGCGGTGCTAAATAAAATAAATAATACACTTTCTTCATTTCTAAAATATTAGTGTAATCTGTGGCCTATATATTTGTATAATCCCAAACGGGTAGTAAGACGAGGTGCTAAAAACACACCCAAAAAAACTACCAGTAATTATACATCATTACATTTTAAAATGAAAATCCCCCATTGAACCAACTATTAATTTTCCAGGCCATAGTGGTAATCGAACCCGGTGGGCTTATTTTACACAACAGCTTGTAGCTAGTATGATTGTTGTGATGAGGTGTGTGTAAACCAGACCCTGGGACTCTTCCAGTTTACCCCTCCAGCGGTCACGACGTTTATTCACTCCAGTATCTCGGGTCCCCAATCTCGACCAGATTGAATCCCTGTTGGCTTCTTCTCTCTCAACACGTGTGGTCCGGCGGACGGAAGTTGATAGGCGTGAGTAGGAGGTGCAAGGAGACCGCTCAGTGCTCACAGAGGTACTAACTCGTGAATGGATGTTCAATTGTTCATTAAAGGGGGATGGAACGGTACAACAGTTAAGGTACAGTACGTTTTGTTTATTTTGCGGTTTAAATGACAAAAAACTTTTCCCTGGTTTTAATATTGCTCCAGTAGCTATGTTTAGTTTAATTTTCTTCACGTGGTGATATCAACAGGTCTTGAATATCTGTCAGGAGCATAGCGGAATTTTTGATAAACATTTTAAATGAAGAGAAAAAGTCCTGTTTAAGTCTCACCATACTCGTTACATATATTCAAAAACTGTTGATGTTATTTATTTAGCACTATGTCTTACTACCCGTTCAGGTTTTACGCTTAATTACGCTAATGGGTTAGGAATTAGGGAGGTTGAATTTAGAGGAAGATAGCCCGCGTTTGAGTGGAGGGAGAGTGGAAAACCATTTAGGAAAAACCACCCCCAGTTCACCTGACCGAGACTCGAACCTCGATCTCCCCGTCCTATGCAGTCTAGCTCAACACGAAGCAAGCACATTAGCTAACTACACCACCGAGGCGGGTAACTGTTGATGTTATCATGTGAAGAACATTAAAACGTATCTAATGAATACATTATTTAGCAAGAAAAAAAAACAAAAAACTTTTAAACTCATAGAAACTGAAAAAACTCGGAACTTAACTCACGTTTTCTTCCATCCCACCCTAAGAGGCCTGTCTACCGCAGAGCTGAGACGCGTTATTTATGACTTAATTCGTTATTTTAAAATATCTCTTGCGCCAAAATAGAGGTGTAAGGTACCAAAATGTTCCTATGGATTTTAAAATAAAAACATTACATTTTTTAAAATTTTATTGTGATATAAAAATTATGTGGAAAGGTACTATAAGATCATTTTCAACGTCACTTTTCCCAAAATGTCTATTTTATTAGATTTAGGTAAATAATAAAAACATAGATCAAGCCTTCCTCAAACAAATAATGTAATTTCTATTATGGTGAAAACGCATACGTTTGAATATATTTAGAGTCCGTCTCACCCCACGGATAACACGTAAACACGGATTTTTATAAAAGGCCCACTATCGATCCCCAACATTAATTGAAAACCACAATATTTGGTATTCTAGAAATGAGTCTCATTTGATTTATTAGTCATAAAGTTCGTCTTAAAAGTTATCAAAAGCTTCCAATAATACGTCTTTAAGAATTTTTGTATAATTTACCTTTACATAGTTAATTAAATGGACTAATAATGTAAATACAATTATTTTAATATTATTTTTCCGGCAATGTGGCAATGTGAGTCCCCATATTTCAAATAATTAGCTTCCTATGAAAATCAGACTGTAGCTTAGAAGGTAAAACAGATCCAACCATACGTCACATTGTGGTGCGGTTTCCTGTATTCTACTTGAGAAAACAGTCAAATTGAAACACCGCAAGAGTTTTAGTGTATTTTAAAACACTAAACAAAAATTAGAAATAAATCATTTGAAATGAAAAATCTATCAAAGTGATCCAAATTTCGCTGCTCTGGAGGGAAGAATGGATAACATCGCACTTGGATAGGTTTTGTGGTTCGAGAATAATCTTTTGGAAGCGGATTCTTAGGCATCAAAAATGTTTAAGATAGGCTGACAAGCAGGCAAGTATGGGATTTAGGCACAAGCATAGGCACTTTAGGAAAAAAAAGCATACAAAAGGGAATGTAAAATTAATTTTACTACCTACTATTTTATTACCGACAGCCAATTCACATTGCTGTTTTTTTTTAGCACCATATCTTTTACTTGTTCGAGCTATACGCAAATGTTGTACTAATTACGCTAATTGTTAGGTGCTAGGGAGGTAGAATTTAGGTATACATGCACTTGCGTGGAGGGAGAGCAAAAAAACCATTTAGTAAAAATAACCTTAAGAACACCGGGCAGAGATGCAAATCTTGATCTCATTGTCATCGGCAGTCCAGTCTACTGCGATAGTGACGCCTTTGCCAATTCGACCACGGAAGTGGGTCACATGCTGTCAATCACTAGATAGGCCCAATTTTCTACATTTTCACTAGTGAAATGGGTTATATTTTCATATACAATGTTCTTTATAATTTGAATTCTGCTTCACATGATGTCAAGGAACAAAATTTAAAGTATGCCGGTTTCCGAGGAGGTTGATATTTTCTCTTGCTACGGCATTCTGTTTCCTACCAAGATTTCTGCCACTGCTCCCATTGTCCTTCACCCAATTTAAGTTCATTGGAAGATATTCTACTCCAAACAAATAAGCCGAAACTTACAATTTCTAAGAAACAGGAATCTCTCTTTCAGCAGGAAATCCATACCGAATGAAAAAGATGCCAAATCCGAAATAGGCGCGTTAAGGCGCTTATTCATAAAATAGGCAAAACCAACGGAATAGGCAATTATAGGTACTATAAAATTAACATAATGTACTCGAAATAATACGAAACGCATATATATCTCAACTACCTATGTTTTACGATCAAGTAAAAGAAAAGGCAAATAGGCAAAATCTTGTTCCTTATGATATTGTATCTAAATTCACGGTTAATCGGGTGTGAGGCTAGCTCATAAGGATTGTTTTAGAGGTTTTAAATCCTAGGAACTGTCTTTATCATAATAAGTACCACAGTTTGAGGATAAATCCCTTAAGTGTAGGTAAGCACCCTCAGCGGATTCTCATGGGTTAGCAATAGATCCCTTTAAAGGTTATAAATTGTACTAGTCATAAGTTCTTGAAGACTTGACATAACCTTATTTTAGTTGAGGAATCCGACAGGTCGATATAATCTTATGTTAGGCTCCTCCCACCTATATGTCCGCACGTCGATCAGGTGAAAGCATGGTGAATTCAACTGCCGTGCTCCTAATCTCTGTGACGAAGCGATTTGGGATAAAATAGCTCGTGACATACTCTCGTTATTGGACGCTACATACATGCCTCCTCTCATATTGTCGTTTAGAATGTATACAACAAAATTTCCGCGTCTACTAAACTAAGAAAGATGTTATGGAGTAATTAAATTATCCTTTTCCTCTGTAACTAATTCTTTTTGTTTGATAAAGAATATTAAAATTGTGTTTGGAGCATGAAAGCGCTAAAAAAAATTGCCTCTAAATAACTGTGTATGAATGGCAAGTGGGGGAGGGGAAGCAATCTAAGGTTAGTTTTTTATTCTATTTTTATCATGACAAAAACTTTGGACACAATAAATAAAATATTGCCACAGTGTATGCGTTTAGTTTAATTGTCAATACATCAACAGTTCTTGAATATCTGTCGTGGGTATAGCTGAATTTGAATAGGACATTTTTAATGAAGAGAAAATGTCTAGGTAAAACTACGAGATGCTCTTGACAGATATTCAAGAACTTTTTTTATAACAACTACAAAAAACTTACCTTGATTCACGTTCCTTTCCAACCTATCTTAAGGGCAAAGTAAATTACTAACATCGACAGGTTTAAGAAATGAGGTACAGTAATCTAAGATAAATTAAGGGGATGTATGTTTGAAAACCCAAGCTGTACAGTGTAAAATCCACGATACAGAACTAGGGAGGCAGAGAAACGTGATAAAGGTTTAACTTTGTAATTATTGTATAATTTAGTGCATAGTTTAATACGCCAAATTTATTATCGACTTAACCTAGGGACTAGAGATGAGGGGAAGAGGGTCGTTTAAGAGAAAATGCACTCGTATTGCCTTGTGGAGGAGTTGGGTACAACACAGTAATAAATCAAATGTGAAAAATGAAACATACCCCGCCGAGATTCAACCTCTGACCTCTCAGTCACGGGTAGCCAAGTTTATCTCGAGAGTGACGCTTTAAGAGCGTTTGACGACCGACGCGAGCTCTATCTTCAAAATACAATCTAGTTTTGTAATCTCGCGAGATAGGATAGGATAGGGAAGGGGGGGTAATAGGAATGGGTAGGTTAGGAGAAACAATTTCAGGGAATGTAGAAATAGGGAAGATAGGTAAGGAAGTGGTTCGCACTTTGGTGTAGGTGGAGCACCAACTTCGGTAAGGGCGACTCCCCAGGTGGTGGAAAGGGGGATGCTCGCTTCTGCTGGGCGCACCGTTGGACTGGGATGATAATTCAGGTCTGATGGGGTAACCAGCGGAGGAGAGTACTGGGGAAGTAATGTACCCGGGGCGGACCAACTGGTGAATGAAATTGTATCTCGGAGATAGGTACTATAGGAGCTAAAACCTGTTTAGATTAAATAAAATTGGATCATGTATAATAGTAGGAAATGTTCTGATACTATGTAAATAAGGCCTGGATTTAAAATTGTAAGATGCCAGACCAAATTAGATTGGTAATTTAAAAAAAATCTCGTGAGATATGACGAGAAACTGATTCTCAATAATTTGGGAAAAGCCCTAAAAATCAACATGACCTTCCTTTAAAAATATTTATTAAGGTGGCCAGTTACCAAAGCTTTGAGATGTCCGGAAATCCTATGTTAGTTAAGAAGTGGTTTGTTTCAAAATATGGTTTTCCCTTAAATGGATTTCAAATGTACTACGAGAAGGTGACATTATCTCATTTTCAAGGTCGTTTCACTCGAAATGTCACAGTTTAAACATCAAAGTAAATGGTTAGAATCACAGATGTAACTTTTATCAAACAAATAAAGTCCTGTTTAAACAGGGCCACAACAGAACGTTCTAATGTAATGGAGGATTGTTTTAGTGGTTTAGAAACTAAAGAATTGACCTTACAATAAGAACTGCAGCAGCGCGAGGAAATTTCCCTTCAAGCAGGTGGAACTCTTCAGTGGATGAGCTTCATTCTAACATTTAACTTGATTATCAATTAATTTGAAACATATTTGTTAAACCTACAACGCTAATTAGTAAAATATTGTACTGTTTACAAAATTACATAATCCCAATCTTTAAAGTCAGATGATATCACAAAGACTAATTAGTTTATTAAAACACTCAATTCTCGATACTATCTTTGTAATCGAACCTTTTGTTTGCGTTTTAAAACAATTTTTTGCTTGCCAAACAATAATCCAAACAAGTGTGCGCAGTCAATTATCTTCATACCCACTTTGGTGGCTGTATGATCTAAGGCGTTACTATCGCAGTAAATTAGACTGTCGATGATGGTGAGATTGAGGTTCGAATCTCGGTCGGGTGTACTGAAGGTGGTTTCTCTAAAACGATTTTACACTCTCTTTCTCCACGCAAATGAGGGTATGTTTACTCTAAATATAACCTTCCTAATCCCTAAAACCACTATCGTAATTAGTACATAGGCGTATAACCCGAACGGGTGGTAAGATTCAGTGCTAAAACAATCCCAATTTTATTGTAATTAACAAGCAAAGCCAAGCCAAGCCAATAAATAATGAAAATGGCCCACTGCTGATGAAACGGCCTCCTTATGATAATACCGTGTGAACCAGTGTGCAACTTGTTCCTCCCCTCAGACATCACAGGAAGACGGTAACAAATCTCCCAGAGGAACCCTCCCCTCCATAGAGATTATGTGTGTGTGTGGAGGGAAGGGGAGGGGGGCGGAGAAAGATTAATTCAGAGCAGCACTATCATTATCCTGACTTATCTCCAGCTCCAGTTGGCGGTACCCTCGCCCCGACCACCCGACAGAGAGCGCTACTAATCGCCGTGGAGTAATGAGAGGGGTTCTACCGGTCGATGGAGGGCCCTGGGGCGTGACGCCGAGGAGGAGGTACTTGTTACCTACACTGACTTCTTGTTCGTACGATACTCTCAAACTCCCTGAGGTTACGTAACGCGTGGGTCATAACGGCCGTTGACTACTTTCTAAAGGCGGCACAGGAGGAGGAATTGTCTGGCCGGCTGATAAACACAGCTCGGGAGTGACGAAAGGGGGAGGGAGGAGAATGTCAAGTGCACGCACCACAGACTGTCTTGTCATTATCCGACAGTAAAATCATCTCAGTCGCTAGAGTCCAATATTCATAGGAAGAACCTTATCTGACCTCTAGAACAATTACTAGAGCTACTTTCTTGTATTCATATGTCAAGTCATGTGATCTGCAGCTGTAACTTTTGATAGATATTATCAAAACATACCAAAAAATGGGGTGTGGCTGTGTCATGGACACGGCCGTGTGTTGTACGTGAATACGTTTATGTAACGGGTTATATTTTTTAAATAAAGTATTTTTATTTATGTATTTAGGATAAAAGCAAGGAAACAAATAATTATTGTGTTACAATATAACTTTATTAATTATATTTGACGACAGCTGACGATTAAAACTTAAACGAACATCGTAGCTTCTCCGAGTCAAAAGTTATACTAATTGCAAATCTCGATACACAGCAAAATAACCTCAAAATAGCGGCGCTTTCCCCTCCACCACGCGCGATGCGTCACTGTTCTCGATTATCGTAATGAATTCTTTGATCCTTTAGCTATCCAGTGGTATAATTTAATTTTGGATGTAGAGGAAAGATTCGAAACTACAACACCAAACTGTATCCCCCGATTTTGTTATCATTAGGTTTTTTGGATTGCCCCCATATGGTAGCAAATTTGAAGACGTACTCACGTCAATAAAAATAACAATATAGTAAAATGTTATCAATGTCGATCGAAAAAAGTTTCTATTTTCTAAAAAATATTTTGGTATGAAAATTGGGCTATAAATAAAGTTTCTGTCTGCTGCTTGGGGTATTTATCGTGCAATTTCTGAACCGGCTGATTACTAGACCACATGACTAAAAGACTAAACTTAAGCT
>CABFWO010001059.1:126576-148646 GCA_902155825.1 Timema genevievae | reverse complement strand
TGTGTAAAAGGGACAAAAAATAAGCGTAAGGCCGACCACCCCCCCCCCCCCCCCCCGGGCCGTTAGTCCATCACAGTTAAAGGCAAGGACACAATTCTAGCCATGATTTATTGCTGGGATCCAACCCTGGGAATCGTAGCCTCAATAGGTGGTCGCGATAATAAATTAGCTAAGTTGTTGGTAGCCACTTCGGTGGTTGAATGGTCTAAGGTGTCACTCTCGTGTTAGACTGTAATGCTGATGATGGGGAGACTGAGGTTCGAATCACGGTCGAGCGTAGCCTTACTGAGGGTGGTTTTCTCTTAATGATTTTCCACTATCTCCTAAGGAAAATGTGGGTACACTTCCTCTTCACCTGATACAGTATGTGAAGACACCACGCGCCAGAACCTTCGGGTGTTTTTATTTAGCAGCGAGTCTTATTAGTATATAGCCCATCCCGGCTACCCGCATTTAATTACAGTAATGAAGTATACATGAGGAAGGTAGAAGCAAGATGAAATGTACCCATATTTGTGTGGATGTAAAGTGAGTAACCATAAAAAAAAACCTCCATGGCATCAGCCCGCCATCGAGCTATACCGACCGAGAGGTCGCCATCTGTTGGTGAATATAGAGACAACGTTTGTTGATAGAGGGTGTCACGTGGTCAGCACAACAAAACCCTCAGGCATTTAATCTCAGCTTTCTAGACCGAAGCCACTACTTTTTTGTTCAAGTAGCTCCTCATTTGTTCTCACGAGACTGAGTTGACCTCGTTACAGTCCCACTGGTTCACAGAAAAATCTGAAAGCACCGGGGATTGAACCTAGGACCTCTGGATCTGTAGCCAGGAGCTCTGAGCATTAAACCACAGAGGTGATCATTGAGTAGATATATGGAGGAAAAAACTACCCTCAGTGTACCCAGCCGAGATTTGAACCACGAAATTTCCGTGACAGGCAAACTATACAAGATGAGCCTGACGTTCAATCCGCGTGCCCACCTATGTGTGGGTTCTATAGTGTCTATATAGTCTGCTCACTAAATAAATCACTTCAGGGTTAAATTTTGGATCATCCCTAAATGTTGTGTTCTGTTAATAATCAAAAATGTACGGTCGAACCAGTGACCGCAAAAGGGTCCCAGTGCTATTAGCGGTCCCTCGGCGCGATGCTCGTCTGTCAGTGTTTCCAAAACTACTTTCCCGAACCTGGTCCACTTCTGCCGAACTCTCTTCAAGAGCCGCGCGATTGGTTTGACCAGGTAATTGATGGACAACAATCGAGTGATTGGAACGGACCAAAGACAAGACAAATGTGAAATTGGCTAATCATAAAATGACCGCCGGCATCCTTCAGTGTTTGGCGGCGGTGACTTTGAATAGGGGCTTCTAAGCTGGGATGGAAGGGCTCACGAGTTAAGGGCAGTATTTTTGCTGTTTTCATAGCAAACAATTTTTTTTCGGCAAAATAAATAAAATATTTATCCAGTTAAAACATAGTTTAATTTTCCTTAACAGTTGTTGAATATCTGTTAAGGGTGTCCTGGAATTTAATTATAACTTTTTATCTTTATTTAAAAAGTTTCTCATCAAACGCTGCTGTGCTCATGACAGATATTCAACAAATGTTGAAAACACCACGTGTAAAAAATTAACCTATTTGTTTCAACTGGAGGAATATTTTATTTATTTTGGCGAAAAAATACTTTTGCTATTAAAACTGCAAAAATACTACTATCTATCTATTGAAGCATTAATTTACTTACTGACCCAGATCGTAGAGAGAATTTCTTAGTGTGTGTTTTCCGCATCTTAACATCCGTTCGAACTATCTACATATTTACATTAATGGTAGGAGATAAGGGAGAAGTTAGAGAAATGTATCCACATGTGTGTGAAGGAAGAGGGCTAAACCATTTATTAAAAAATCACCACCAGTACACCAGGTTAGGATACTAGCCGTGACCTCATCATCACCGGTGTAACTCCTTAGTCCACATGACCACATATGGGGGTTAGCTTTAATTTTCATGTTGGTTCTATAGAGGTATGTCCTTGAGCTCGACTTTGGGTCTAGTGGAGACCCTGATTCAGTCCAAGGTGGTTACTAAAATAGTTTAATATGTGTGTGCGTGCTTAACCTGATGCATGCCCACTACTGGAGATAATGTAGTGTTTATTGTTAGGTGTGGTGTTCTAAGTTAAGAGCCCGTCTCATCCCAGGGATAGCACCTAGATTAGGTAGGTAATACATCTTGAACTAGAGGTATTAAGAGCCCATTTACAAATTAAAAAAACTACTAAACTTAGCCTAATTTCGGTGCAAGTCCTTGTAAGCTAGTTCTGTATCTAGCGTGATATTGTACCTAATTTCCCGATTATTCTACCGTGAGATGGACTATTAAGCTAGTTTGTAAGTCAAAGTCCAATATAAACCCGTGTTTAGGAATCAGACGTTAAGTACCCTGATAACCTTATAAAGTCTTATTTAAACGAGTCGAATTATATTTGGCTTATTATTTTTAAATTTTTATTTTGTAACCGTGTCTTACTACCCATTCGGACTATGTGAATATTTACTAATTACGCTAATGTGCTATAGATGAGGAAGACTTAATTTAGAGGAAGTGTACCCAAATTTGTACTAAAGGAGAGTGGAAAATCATTTAGGAAAAACCACACCCTCAGTACACCGGACCGGAATTCAAACCCTGGTAGTCCCAGTATATCGCGAGAGTGACGCCTTAGCCTTGTGATTCGTACCGAGGGTAAACCAAAGCTATGTACGTCTTCCGATCACGCGCCTACAATGTACCAAATCATCGAGAGCATTTTCTAGGTCACCGCTCTAGATATCCTAGATCCACAATTACTACCGTCCACATTAGTTGTGCATCGTCACTCAAAACATACGGTGCATAACTTTCGACGCTCAAAGAATTGATCTTTTTTTAATGACCTGACATGGTTTGGGGGGAGGGGGGGGAGAACGCACTGTATTTACAGTCAGCTGATTGTCGTTCGGAAAGATTTCAAATCTCTCTATTAAAAGAACCGGCGCGAAATTGCATGCTATACGTATGTGTCCCACTTGCAATGATTACATGGTATACCCTCCGCGTGGTAAAGTAGAACCTTGTAAAACATTTATTTCAGTTATCAGGTCAGAATGTTTGTTAGGAACCTGGCCTTTTAATTACCGATGCACTTAGTGGTCGGCTGTAAAAGGAGGGGGTTACAGGAGGCGGTCTGGATATGAAGAGTGAAGGTGTAATTATAGGTTCGTCGCTTGATACTTCGTTAAAGTCTCTCAACAGATCACGTTATGGCGCACGCTAAAGGAATGGAAAAATATCAAAGTAATAGAGCGCCTAAATACACATGCACGATTCCAAAACGAGGAGTGAATTTCACTTCAGTTCTTTTTCACTCGCTAAAATAGATTACAAGATTACATATGAGGGAGAATTAAACCTTCGAATACCTGGTAGCAGTCTGTGATTAGGTTGATCTCCGATGATTTAAAGTTGTGTTTAAAAAAAGAAGCTATTTTTCTTCAAAGCAAATACTAAGTCATTTCATAAGACGTATTATATTGTGAATGAAGATAGCTGTGGTGCATATATATATACAACAATAATAATAATAGTTACTAGAAATATGTATTATTAAATATCCGCATTGAATGCTGTGTGTTGAAAGCATGTTGATAACATAAATAAATGCTACGACACAATCGCACCAACTTTCTCATATTGTGTGTTATAGCTTCGAAGAAAATGTTCAAAAATAGGGTTTTAGTAAACTACCCTTATGTAAGTTTTACTCATAAAAACAAACATAACGTCATTAATCACAATAATCACTTTATACATAAATATTAAACCAAATTGTTCAAATACTCGTAGGTCTATATTTAGTCAAATTTAAATTTTCAAAAATAAATTGTTCGTAAACTACCCTAAAATTATTTTTGTTATTTCTAAAAATAAAAACGTTGTCTTATTTATCACGAAAAACTATTCCCATATTACAGTTTGAATCCAATCTTCAAGGTCAATTTCCAAAACATTCAAATTTCTATAATTTGTTGTAAATAAACTACCCTTAAGTTAATTTACTTTAAATAAATAAGCTACGAGATCTAGTTTCAACGTATTCATACGTAAAGTCATGCGATAGATATATCTATAAAATAACAATAATAATATAGTAAAATGTTGTCAATGTAGACAGAAAATAAATATGTTTGCATTTTATAAAATGTTATTTCTACGATAATTATCATCGGGCTTCGGTAAGACGAAGTAGTGTGACATAAACTAATAAAGCCCATGTAGGCCTACTTTAAGTACAAGATTGGTATGCTTAAAACAAAGGTTAAACCAAGTTAAGAAGTATAAATAGGCAAGAAAGGAGATAATTGGTCCAAATTATCTCTGATGGAGGACCGGAAACTCCTGTTGATAAACCACATAAGGAAAACTACACTAAATGCATTAGAACGTGATTCAAGCCCCGAAGAGGTGCGACCACAGCCTAAACGTCTAAGACCACGTGATCGCAAGTGCAGGTTTATTACCAGACACGAAGAAGGATACATTCTTGCAGGAAGAGAACCAGATACTCAACAGAACCTGTCAGATCTTCAGCAACACGTGGGCTTCCTGACAACACACACTTGAAATTATCTGTGTTAATGGAAACACACACACACACACACACACACACACACACACTCGCTGGATACACCAGCCTTAGTGAAATTAAACACGTACGAAGGAAGATTAAAAAAACATCCAACATCTCAACACGTGTCATGTAACAACACTTAATAAACTTTGAAATCCTTCTGAAGATTGAACGAAATCTGAGCTGAGACTTACAGAGAGATAGATGATGGATGAAAGTTGTAAATGACCACCTCCACAAAAGATCGTTCATTACCTTTTATTTTTTATAAAAACGAACGTTCTCGGGTGTTTATGTAAAAACATGTCTGTACACAGAACGGCTGTTAACTGTGGTAGTAAGATCCTATCTGCGGTGTGTGGGAGTGTTATTGTCCAGTGATGAGTCGACTGAGGGTGTTAAGTGAAATAAAAAGTTTCGGGGGGGCGTAATAAAAACTTATGTGTGTAGCATTAAAAAACGTTACGCTGTAATCAAAGGTGGGGATGTTGAGGACGCGAGAAAAGATAGCATAAGTGTTTTTGCAGTTTTTATATCAAACATTTTTTGGTCAAAATAAAATAAAAATTGCTTCAGTACAGCCATATAGTTTAATTTTCTTCACACCTCAATATTTCTTGAAGTCAAGGGTATCCTGGAATTTAATGACAACTTTTTCTCTTCATTTAAAAAGTTTATCATCTAATACCATGCTATGCTCTTGATAGAAATTCAGGAACTGTTGATATCAACATGTGATAAAACTTAAACTCTACGTTTCTACTGGAGCAGTATTTTTTTTATTTTGGCAAAAAAAGTTTTGATTTAGAAACTACCAAAACACTTATCTTTTCTTGAGTCCCCTAATGTCTAAAAAAAATCTTAGAGTTTTAATTCAATCTCATGATAATGATCTATTGAGTTTTAAAATACAGATTGTATGTATTAACGCACTAATCGCTGATTTGGGTACTATACGGGTAGAATGTTATTATTATTAGCACCACGTCTTATTAACCATTCGGGTTATACGCACTTACGCTAATGTGCAATGGTAGGGTGATTGTGAGATGAAATGGAGGACCTACAGTTTAACGTGGTGGCATTCCACACATTCACAAGTTGTGATTAATACACGTCTTGTCAGGGGTGAAGGAAGGGTTTGGCAATCAGATAAATCTGTGCCGTGACCGAGGATTGAACCCCGGACCCTCAGAACAGAAGTCTGTATAGAATGTTAAGAATTGATCTGTTTTGTCCAAATTAGGTTAGCTCAATTATGTATATAATCTGTATATGCTCATATAAAGAGAAAGTATTGTGATCGGGAAAAAAATTTCGCCCTCAGGATTACTGTTTATGTGCCCCCGAACAAAAAGCGAGTCTTACAGTTATGTCTGTGTGTCTGTCCCCGGACCTAGATATGACACAGTTTGATGGATTCTGTTCAGACTTATATATAGATGTTATGTTTCTATACCTTGGGACAGTTTTTTTTTTAATTTAGACCATTGCCCTTAAATTAAAGGTAGTTTACTGATGTGTGGTTTTTGAAGATTTGAAATTGTTCAAAAATAGCTTTAACGCTTTTGTTTAAAATGTATATTTAAGACCCATGGAGTGTTCGACTTGACAATTAAAATAAGTACCGGGATGCTTGTTTTTTGGGAGGATATATTCGTTTAAGGTCGTTTGAGAATAAAATTGTATTGCACAATTTTAACGGGTGTTTAAAAGCTATAAATAGTTATTCAATGATTTCAAGTAATTACAGCTCTTATAATTAGTATATAATTTTAGTACCCCGTTCATATTATATGCATATGTATTACTTACTCCAATGAATTAGGGATGAGATAGTTTGAATTTAGAAGGAGTGTACCCCTATTTGCATGGCGGGAGAGTGGAAAACCATTTTGTAAAACCGCCCTCAGTACACCCAACCGAGATTCGAACCCTAATCTCAGAGTCATCAGCAGTCTAGTCTAACACGAGAGTGACGCCTTAAATCATGCGGCCACTGAAGCAGGTATTAATAATAATTAAAATGAATAGTATTATTATAATAAATATTTCATTGTATACACCTCATATTATTAATGTCCAGTTATACTAAATTTCAGACCCATAAATTAATATTAATTTGCCTCAACAATGGAACGCTAAAAGCATAAAATAGCAAGTTGACCCCTTATAACTCGCGAGCTGTTTGAAATCTGTGATATCAGGGAATCACGGTTTATAGCTTACTATTATACACTTGCTAAAACTGTGCAGTAAATCTTTTACTGTCGAAAGAACTTAAGGGTTGTTTATTGATAACTGATTTTTGTACCAATTTAAAATATTTTAAAAGTGTTTTTCAACGTATTTAGTTCAAAATGAGTATTTGTTTAGTTTTTTACAGTATTAATTATTTTATAGTTATATTTGTTTTATTATAAAATATCGTTTATTCATAGTATATTGATGATTAATTTTGAAAATGTAAAAACAAGCAAAACATTATATAAAACATCTTTAACGATTATGTTGAAAATTGTTGTCTTTGTGTACACATGTGGAGCGAGCCCCTCTAGATAGCAATCCTCGTCAAGTACCGATACCCCTCCAATCACGACCGTTACGGTGCGGTGCGTGATGGCGGGTCGCTTCAGGTGTGTCGGAAGTGGTCAACTCCCAGCGTCACTTGAAGAGCATCTACATAACAGTCAGGCTCTATTAGAGAGAACTCATCGTCCTGGAAATATGAACAGGCTGGAATACATCCCACCAATCTGTCGAGAGGGAAATTTTGGAAAGTTGATGATGATGATGTGTTGAAGTGAGATGGTGGTCGTGTCAAGGTTGAAGCCGTCATAAGGAAAGAATGAAGGTCAAGTGTGACCGTGACGGCTGTGAACTATTGACCAGCAGTTGGATAAACCTGTCTCAGGGATGGTTGTTCGACCATTCTCACGGTTTTTAGTATTCTGTTTTATTAACTGTTGATACAAAAATTATAAATTATTATTGGGAAGGGTGGGGGGGAGGGGTTGGCATAACAAACCTAAGGATTCTGATGCCAGAGAAAAGGAGGAATTCCCTTATAGTGTATATAGGAACCTTGTACTCTTGTTGCCAGAGGGAAGGGTGAAATCCCCCGTAGTGTCTTTAGGAACCTTGTCCATGTGTTGCCAAGGGTAAGGGTGAAATCTCCCGTAGCGTCTTTAGGAACCTTGTCCATGTGTTGCCAGGGGTAAGGGCGAAATCTCCCGTAGTGTCTTTAGGAACCTTGTCCATGTGTTGCCAGGAGTAAGGGTGAAATCTCCCGTAGTGTCTTTAGGACCTTGTCCATGTGTTGCCAGGGGGAAGGGGGAATCTCCTTGTAGTGTCTTTAGGAACCTTGTCCATGTGTTGTCAGGGGTAAGGGTGAAATCCCCCGTAGTGTATTTAGGAACCTTGTCCATGTGTTGTCAGGGGTAAGGGGGAATCTCCTTGTAGTGCCTTTAGGAACCTTGTCTAGGTGTTGCAAGGGGCAAGGGGGAATCTCCTTGTAGTGCCTTTAGGAACCTTGTCCATGTGTTGCCAGGGGTAAGGGGGAATCTCCTTGTAGTGCCTTTAGGAGCCTTGTCCTGATGTTGCAAGGAGGAAGGGGGTGTAGTGTCTAGGCTCTAGAGGTTTCAAGTCCTTTTGATTCCAGGGGGAAGGGGAAGTCCCCCAGTTGCCTGTGAGTTATTACGAAGGAGGTATCAGACACGCTCATTGGTCGGAAGAGTGAACGGCTCAGTATGTAGGACTCGAGGTCAAAGTTCAACTCAAACACGGAGGGAAATGTAAACTACAACTATAATTATTCAAACAATTCATCTTCACTTGGTTGATTCTTCGCAAGCGTGAGAAATATTGCATACTTTCATTCATATGCATATGATTTTTTAATTATTGTTTATGACTTTTAATTTTGACATATAATCCAAAAGTTAATGATCAGAAAGAGAATAATTAAGTCCACTTTTAATTATTTTTTAATTTATTTGAGGTATTTAACGTGCACTTTCTGAACCAACTGAATATATCACCACACGAGAATTTCTATGAGCGAGAATGAAAGGGTCTACAAATTTTGCCGGGAAAGGTATTTTCACATACCTTACAGGTTTATTTTACATACCACAGTCGACACGGGTCCGACGGCTTTACTTCCCCTCCGAAGGAATTTTATCTCTCAAGAAGAATCCGTCAACCCTGGTTGGGTTTGAACCCACGAACATCGGGTCCTGAGGCGAGTACTTTAACCCAAGACCACCGTGGTTGACTAATTAGTCCACTTAAAATATCCCATTAAGCTGTTTTTACCTCTCAAGATGTGAATGTGTACTCTATGTCGATTATATAGAGTATTTTATTCCGTGCTTCACGTATTAACACACCTGTTTGTGCTATTCGCATAGTTACACTTATAGGGTGGAGACAGTCCAGCAAGGTAGCATTTAAAGAAAGTGTATCCATATTTACGTTTAATGAAAGTGGTAAACCATTTTTTTAACCCCCTCAGTAAACCTAAAACAGCTCATTGTATCAGGAGAATATGATACATAGATCTTTATACCAGGAGATCATGATACAGAGCTCTTTGTATCAATAGAAAATGATACAGAGCTCTTTGTATCAGGATAAAATGATATAGAGCTCTTTGTATCAGGGGAATATGATACAGAGCTCCTTGTACTAGGAGAATATGATAGAGAGCACCTCTTATCAGGATAACATAATGCAGAGCTACATATATCAGGAGAACATATTACAGGGCTCTTTGTATGAGGTTACCACAATACAGAGCTTCTTGTACCAGGAGAACATGATACATGGCTCCTAGGATGGGCTCAGGGTCACCTCGCATGAGAGGAAGCGGCAGGGGGTGGATGGGTGAGCCCCCGAATATCAGGCCATGACGAGCCCTGCCCCGCGCAGACGTGACAGGGAGAGGGAAGGGAGGATATTAATTAAACCCTGTTCCGGTGGAAATGAATAATGTATTGCGCTCCTCTTGTTCCCCTCCAGAGGAGGGAAGCTCGTGAGTCGAGTGTTTGCTGGGAGGGGATAATGCACATCAGTTTATACTGGGAGCTTGAAGTATTTCACCTTGTTGGAGTTTCACTGACGGACCGCAGATTATGCCTCGTATCACCTTATCATTTAGCTAGTTCTAATTAATATCTATATTAGTCGCTACTCACCAATCAACAAGTTATTCAAAGTCTGTTCAACAATTTCTGTTCACCAATCATCAAGCTATGCCAAGTCTGTTCAGCTATGTCTACCCGCCAATCAGCAAGTTTTGCCAAGTCTGTTCAACAGTTTCTACTCACCTATCAGCAAGTTATTCCAAGTTTGTTCAACAGTTTCTGTTCACCAATCACCAAGCTATGCCAAATCTGTTCAGCTTTGTTTATTCACCAATCAGAAAGCTATGCCAAGTCTGTTCAGCGATGTTTACCCGCCATTCAGCAAGTTTTGTCAAGTATGTTAAACAGTTTCTACTCACCAATCATCAAGCTATGCCAAGTCTGTTCAGCTTTGTTTATTCGCCAATCAGCAAGCTATGCCAAGTTTGTTCAGCGATGTTTACCCGCCAATCAGCAAGTTTTGCCAAGTATGCTCAACAGTTTCTACTCACCAATCGGTGAGCTATGCCAAGTCTGTTCAGACATTTATACTCACCAATCATCAAAGCTATGATAATCACCTTCATCAGCACTCACCAATCAGAATTACAGACACATCACAGCAAACTGCTTCTTACCTGAAATAACAAAACAAACAATAATTAGAATTTTAATTTTGACAAAGCCCCATATACCGCAATATTACAAAAGCACAATCAAAACAGTTTTATGTTTTTAGGTTAATCATGTACATTATGTCCCGGTTTATCGCCCGGAAAATGGGAAACTCAACAGGGCTCTTGAGATTTGATAATTTTACCGGAAATTATAATTTCTTTCAATATATACAATCAATAAGATGATTATTTATTTATTAGCACCACGTCTTACTACCTGTTTGGGATATATGCCTATGTACTAATTACACTAATAGCTTAGGAGGAATTAAGAAGGTTTACGCAAGAGGAAGTGCAACCGCATTTGCGTGGAAGGAGAGTGGGAAAACATTTAATAAAAACCACCCTCAATGCACCTGACCGGAGTTGAAGCCCTATCTCCCCAACTTCGACAGTCTAGTCTAACACGAGAATAGCGTGTTATATCACGCGGCCACAGACGCGGGTCAATAAGATAATTAAAATAGTTTAAAGGCTGGATGGAGTATTAGCTGACAACCCCCCTTCTTCTTTATTCCACTCCTGACCCAGCACACTATTTTATGGATATACCTTCAATCAAACCAACAGTCGCGGCTCGCGGAACGTTGCCAGGGACACAACTGTCCTTTGAATCGTTCCCTCCCTCAACCCTCCCACAATATTCCGTTATTAGGACGTTTACTGGTGTGTTTTTTATTGGTGACCTAGTATTATATTATGTTAACGCTACGGAAAGATGAAGAGGACTGTAAGTTATATGAAAATGCACCAGCATTCATCTCAAAAGCAAACGGAGAACATAATGAAGGAAAGAATCTGGGTGCCACCGAGATATTTTTAGAACCACTTCTTTTACCTGTTTGGGCTATACGCATATATACTAATTATGCTAATGAGTTAGGGATTAAGAAAATTTAATATAGGGGAAGTGTACCCGCATTCATGTGGAGGGATAGTGGAAAAATATTTAGGAAAACCCCCTTCAGTACACCTGAGTGGGATTCTATCCCCGATATATCTGTCTTCAGCGAGAGGGACACCTTAGACAATGTGGCCACTGAAACTGGTGGAAGAGGATAGAGGGACAGATATAGAAATATATACAGAGAGATAGAGAGAAACAGATATAGATGGATGAAGATAAAGACAGAGATAATAAATAAATAGAGAGACATAGATAAAGATAGAGCTAGAGAATAAAGAGATAGAAAGAGAGATCCATCATTCTCACATTCTCCCTCAACTTGGACGACACCAACCGAAGCTTGATCTGAAGTCAATCCGGTGATAGTTATCTGTTGTAATCAAGAGTATTTCCCCTCTGATTAATAAGACTGATAAAAAAAACACTTCCCCTCTCAGTAGGAACACTTTCCAATCGCAGATTGAATTCGGTGCGACCAATGAACGGCCTCAGCCCGTATGCGGAGGAGAAAACGCGTTCCTTTCGTAGTCACGGACGCGGCGGACCCACTTTAAAATAATTGTTTCAACCCGACCAGTTGTGCCACAACACGTCGCAGAAATATCTTTACGTTTAGTTGATAGCGTATAGGATACCGCGATTACGAAACAACAGTTTTTTGTTTCTGATTTCAAGACGTCAGCTCAGTCGGTAGCGTGTCTGCATACTGAACCGAGAGTTCCGGGTTCGATTCCCGGCTTGGTCGCCATTGGTGAAATGTGGGTTTACCCTTTCACAGTAACAAATCAACGGTCGTGGTACTGGGTGTTGTGTTGGTTCTAGATTTAAGTTAATTTATAAGTCGTGTGCTGATATAATCAGTTGGCTCAGAAAGATCACTAAATAAAATAACATACAAAACCAATTGTTTTATTTCAAATAGTAAAATTAAAACCCATATGAGTGGTTGAATAGTCTAAGGCATCCTTCTTGCAGTAAACTAGACTGCCAATGACGGAGAACTCGGGGCTCGACTCTGGGTCAAGTGTACTAAGGGTGGATTTTTTACCTGAATGATTTTCCGCTATTCTTATAACCATATACAGGTAAATTTCCTCTTAAAAGTCGACCTTTCTCATTCCTATATCATTAACATAGTTAATTTATGTGCGCGTAGCCCGAATGGGTAGTGAGACACGGAGAAAAAACCACAAATTTAGGGGTGGGTTTGGGAAAGCAGGACAGTACACCTCTATTTTCCCTCCCCCATCATTATGGACCAGACAAAGCTATATTTGGCGGCTTTGTTCACTCATCTACTGATGAGGGTCATATTAAAGGAAACGTCACACTAAAGTCGTTTAGGCACTGGAAGAGTCAAGCAGAAGTTCATGATCACCAGGATCCAAGGGGGTTTATAACGAACGTTCTTGGGTGGAGCTATCCTGCAGTAGGAGAACAAACAGGGGAGGAGGAAAAGACAAATGCCAATACAATTCGTGTGGTGACCCCGTCCATTAAATTAAATTCTACTCACAAAGATCCATTCGACGCTCCTATAACAGTTACATTTCGTTTCTCGGGCATTCAAACCAGAATGTGGGGACTTGTCAGAGTGGAAAATGTCAATTTTTAAACTATGTTTACAAGTCTATATAAGTATAGGGTCATATATAATAGTTTTGTGTTCGTTCCAGTAAACACCAAACTCGTGTACTGTTAAGGATTTTGTCAATATTTAACCTAAATGCAACATCTGATTGGCACTAATTCAGATACCTAGTAAGCCCCTTTAAAAACTTCTCAAAGAAGAAGGATCCAAATTAATTTATATTTCATTCCGTGGGAACGTCGATATATCGAAGAACACATTCATAAAAAAAAAAACTTCCCACAAACATCCTCGGCGTTATTTACGCTCGCCAAAACTTCCGCCATCAGATAATGTAAGAATTAAAAAAAAAACAATTACTAAAAAGATTTTACGACAGGGAAAAAAAAAATAGATATGAAATAAAGCAGGTAGGCACCATAGGCGAAATTTCGGCGATCGTAAAAAACAAACATTTTATTGTTCTTTGTGGAAGTGTTTTTTATGGTCGTTATTATCCCGTACAAGGTAAACACAGTGTTGTCAGATTGAGTTGGAGCGATGCGATGCCCTGCAGAAGTTACTTGGTAGGCAATGCAATAATTGAATCAATGAGTGCAAGAAGGAGCCATGTCCGTTTTTTTTTAACATTTTCAGGAAGTAAAAAAACACAATATTATCGCTTAATTATTTATTTTAATTGATCCATTTCTTAAGAGATTTTTAAGAAGTGACTTTTCTAGTGGGGGAAACAAATCATTTTATGATTATTTGGCTTAAGAAAACATATTTTTGATTAATTTGTTGACTTAAGTCGCGTAAAATAGCGTCTGTGCTGTACTTAGAAAGTACGATCAGAATGTACAGTAGGTTTACATAGTGATAATATATTTAATTAAAAATTCGTTTCATTACAACGTCACTGTATTTTCGTCTATAATTAGAGGTGATAGGTGTTGGCCAGCCCACAAACTACCTGACCAAATGGTGGTAGAATTAATTAATGATGGATTAAATAGCTGTGCTACTATATTTGTTAATTACCGTTATAGCCGCATCTAAATATAATATTCTTTAAAATGAAAAATTACACCTGGACATGGGAATCGAAACCATGACTTGTTGCTTCTTCTTATTATTATTACTATTAGCACCGCGTCTTACTATTCGTTCGGGTAATACGCACTTACGCTAATGTGTAATGGTAGGGTGATTGTGAGATGAAATGGAGGACCTAAAGTTTAACGTAGAATCCGAACCACGGTGGAGGCCTGGCATTCCTCACATTCACAAGTTGTGATTAACACACGTCTTGTCAGAGGTGAAGGAAGGGTTTGGCAATCAGATAAATCTGTGCCGGGACCGGGGATTGAACCCTGGACCACCAGCATAGAAGTCCGACACCTTACCCCTAGACCACCAGGTCACCTTGGCTTAGTACGCCAATGCTTTCCACTGAGCTATTTAGGAGTGGTCCCTTGCCTATGGTCACTCTCCACTCATATTTTAAGGCAGGGTCTGTGATGGACGTGTGGAAATCAGATACAAATGAGTGATTAATTAAAATCACGAGCTACCAGCTGACGCTGCCACCATCAACTCGGTAGTTGGCTCTTTGCTGCCAAAAGTACACTTACAATTGTATGAATGAGCATATCATGATGGTTCAATTCCTGTCTTCAGGTGCCATTTTTCAATTCAAAGAATATAAAGTAATTTATTCAATGATTTAGTGCTTGCTATACACAATTTTTATCGTAACTTAGTTCCTTTCATCACTAAACTGTGTATCGCCATTTTGGCATAAAAAATACATATTTTGACTTAGTTCCTTTTTGAAATTACCGATTCAGTTTATGATTCATACCACAAGTAGAAGTTTAACGCACGGCTTTATACATTAAACTCGCTTTGTTTGTCCCTGGTGAACTAATGTAATTCCAAATCCGTAGCTGCTGGCGCAATCCGTTTTTCGATAGGTCTTACCGTTTAGTCACAAGAGACCTCCAAAGTAAGGTCCGCACCAACTTTAAAGTTGCTCCGCCATTTTGGATTTTTTTCGGGGGTTAAAAATTAAAAATTTTACTTTTTTGGAATTTCCCCGTCGGTTACAGGCTAGAAGCTATAAGTTTGCCAAATTTCAAGTTTCTAGCTCAACTGGAAGTGGGTAAACATTAATGTCAGTGAGTGAGTGAGTGAGTCAGCCATGTAGCTATATAGTAGTATAATATAAAGTGCAGAATGTCCAGACGTTGCATTTGCGCTGGTAATCAAGCAAAGCGCCTCAACGATATTTTCCATGGACAATTTTTGTTAACTAATGATTGTGTGTGTGTCTTACTATCATCATGATATTGGTTATGGCATGAATGCTCTCTTAAATGTTGCTGTCTTAGGTAAAATTAGTTTAGTCACCTCCAGCAGAACATTTTCTATATTTATTGACAAAATTGGTTATTTACAATATAATAATGAGAATTCATTACGTATAATAGTTTGGAATTGTGTCACCTATAAATAAAAGGCTATCAAATGCAAATAAAAGATTTCAATCCAGAGGAAATACACAGAATTAAAAGTTTAAAGAAAAATATTTGGTCTCGTTTATATTTTCTTACTTTAAATACTGGGATGATATATCACGTCATTTTGTAAATATTGTTCACTTGACCTCGGTAGTCTTGGGGTAAAGTGCTCACCTCAGGACCCAATGTTCATGGGTTCAAATCCAACTGGGGTCGATGGAATACTGGGTGATAAACAATCCATAGCATAACTGTTATCAACGTTGATTGCAAAAAAAAAGTATATATTTTCTAAAAGGCCCTTTATATGAATATTGGATTGTACTATTATATATCCTAGATCAAGGGTCGGCAACTAGTCGACTACGATCGACCAACCGGTCGCTCTCACGACAATTTTAAGTATATCGCGTGGGAAAACTACTCCGTTATTAAAAGTTTATCCCTCTTTCTTCTAAGCTCGCATATATATCAAGTACTTTCAAATCATATTAGTGACCAAAATAATCTTGATCGGTGATAATCGATCATTTTATAAGAAAATGATCGGTGATAATCGATCATTTTATAAGAAAATGAAAATGTTTATTTAATCTATTCCATATTTTTTCTAGAAAGGTGGGGATATCATTATTTGAGGGAAGGTGTAATTTTAGGAATAAATATAAATCTAGAAATAAAAGAAGAGCTAAAAGTAAAGCGGAGAAAGGATGGGTGATCGCAGGACCTTTGATAAGCGTGTAAGTCGATCGGGGCCTAAAAATGTTGCCGACCCTTGTTCTTGAGTCTGTAAATGTGGCAACAGTGTTTGTCGGAGGTGACGCACCTTGCCACGTGCAAGGTAAAGTGTGTGTGCGTGGCGGGAAGGGGGTAATGTACCAGTGGTACTAGGCCCTACCAACACTGCATCGTGGTCCTTCCTGTCAACACAACAGGCGCCACCGGAAGACTACACAAGAGAGACGACTGCAATCACCAAAACCACCGATACAACAGGCGCCTTAAATAAAACAACCTCAAGGTAGAAAAAAATAGAAAAAATTTTTTAATTTCTTTCTCTCATTATTTCTGTATGAAACACCTTTTACCTTGAAAATCTCTAAGAAGGATCAGAGAGATATTATAATGAAGGGAGTTTAGGATGTAACAACGCTTTGATCAAGAGACTACGCCGCGCCGGCTCTCCATTGATGTGTAAGGTGCTCTCGACCGAAACAAAGCCCACAGAACGATGTAGAAGAACAAAAAACACCTTTATTACATCTCCAGACTCGTCTACATCCTCCATAAACCACGTATATTTGAGTGGAAACTAAGAAAATAATAATGTCGGGAAATGCATGCTACTAATCGGTCAGCTTGTTGTTGACATCTTGCCTGCTTTCAAGAAATGTATAACTCAGAATATACAAAACAATAATTTTACCAGTTGTTATTTATTGGTGTGAAACGTGGTCTCTTACCTCATATGACGAACACAAATTTAGGATGTCCGAAAACAAGGTGCTTAGGAAGATTTTTGGTCAAAAAAGAGATGAGGATACTGGGGAGTGGAAGAAGTTACATGATGATGAGTTAAATACCCTGTACTCATCACAAGCTATTGTTAGGATGATAAAGTCTATTAAAGGTACGCTGAAATTTGAAAGCAGTACGGTAAGTTAGTACCTCTTAGTGGTGCAGCTGGTCACACACTCGTGGAAAGTTGGAAATCTCTGTTTACCCATGAGGCATTGAAACGTCAAACATAAAATTAAAAATACTACAAGTGCAAGTTACTGTATTTAAAATTAAATTAAATGTTTTACCTACTGCCTGGGTTTGATTTTGTCATCTATAAAACTCATGGCTTCAAATAAACTGTCGTTTTTAAATCATCACTTTTGAGATACGCCATCTTGAGAATGTGGTGTTTTATAAATAACGCGTGTTTGGAAGTTTGCGCATGCGCTGATCGGGTCTTATTGGCCGGTTATCTGTAGAAGTGCTGGAAAAGTTGAAAGTATATATACTCGAGCTACGCTGGCTACGCTGGCCATACGGACTTGTGATTGGATTAGAGCTGTCATGTGACCAAATCTCAGCATTGCTCGCGTTTTACAGCGAACGTGTGAATCCATAGTAAGTTGAACACGCAGCGCGAATGAGAATAGGCCTATTTAGAAACGTGGTCAGGATATTGACTGGCAAACCCAATTGGAATAGACCATTGGGAAGACCTAGACGCAGATGGGAGCATAACATTAGAATATACTTTAAAGACATACGGTGTAATGAGGGGGACTTATAGAACTAGCTCAAGACAGGGATAGAGTGTAACAGGTGTGCCGCGGGAGTTTAAGTGAAGATAAAAAAGAAGCGAAAAAAATTGGGGAGTAAAAATTAATCTTTTTAAATCTATCAACATTATTTTTAAAAATAACACGATTACTAAAATTCTAGCTATTGAATATTTAAACATAATATTAATACTCATTATTTAAATGACAAAACCTCTCCTTAAGAAATTGATGATGTGCCTTGGCCATTTTAACGCCTTGTTTAGTGTGCCGTAAGTTGGAATAAGGCGTCACTCTCGCAGTAGACTATACCGCCGATAACAAAAAGATCGGGGTTTGAATCCGGATCGGGTGTACTGAGGATGGTTTTCATAAGTGGTTTTCCACTTTCCCTCCATGCAAATACGGGTAAATTTCCTCTAAATTCAACCCTCCACATCCTTAACTCAAAGCTTGGAGGCTGTAGTCGAGGCAAGGAAATAGTTGACTCTAGTTTGTGTTCACTCCATAGCTTCTTGAAACTAAAATGTAGATATGACTTTTAGGAATAAATAAAAAAGTGACGAAACCTGGTGTAGTAGGCCTACTCCTATGTAAATAAAAATGAAAGCTCAACCTGGAATATATCTTGTTATGTTATCACAGTGTTTTGTTTACTAAAGTTCCTAGGACAGGTTGTATGGTTATAAGCACGGGGGTGAGCTGGTAATTATCTGAAATGTTGCTTCACTACGGGGTGCTGCTTGGCCAAGAACGTGCTCTTCAAAATTATATCAACATTAACATTGAATAGAACAACATCTCAAGACAGTGTTATTATTATTTGTATTACTGAACCACAAAGAAATAACTTCAAAAAGACCCGTTTCGATGGTAGAATGCTCTAACGCGTCATCCTCGTGTTATACTAGACTACCGATGACTGTGATAGCGGGGTTCAAATCCCGGTAGGGATTAGCGTAGTTAGTGATGCGTATAGCCCGAGCCGGTAGTAAGACGCGGTTCTAAACACAATAAAATAAATAAAATAACACTCACAAATATTTCATAGAATAAAAACAGCAGACCATTTTTCTTTCCCTCCCATTGTACTCGGGGTCTCAATTCATTCAGTTGGCGACTTTCCCACGAATAAAAGCTAGAAGACTACATTTTATGAGCGTTTCTCAAGCATGATTCCTAGTAACACAATCTGTCATGATATGTTACATGTAATAACATTATCTTCAAATCATAACATCGGGTAAATAACCTCTCGCAATAGGATTAACAGAATAATCAGCCCAAAGTACCACTAAATTATCTCTTCCGACAACGGCAGATCGTCGTCAACTCCGATACAAAAGAGAACAGAACTCAAAATGTCTCCAAAGATTAGAATAGTCACGAATGTTTGCCCACCATTATAACCCAATTATGGTATTACCTCTATTACATGGTCAAATATCCGAATGTATCAGAGTGAAAGTCTTGGAAGAGAACAATTTTTTATTTATTTTTTCCTAGCCTGCCTTCCACCCTCGACCAACACGACGAGGCAATTACGCGCAAAAGGTTTTAAAAGCAAGAGTCAGCGTTTCCCAGCACCCAGAAGGCTATCAGCGAACCCCAATCAAACGTGAGACGGAGGTGAAAACACTGGCCTGACCCCTGGCGGACTGTTGGAACACTAGTCAGAACAATGAGTCGGGATAGCAGACACATCACAAAGATAATGGACATGGAGCAACGAGGAATGGATCAAATGTTGAGTATGAAGCTGAACACACACATCAAACATCAAATAACTTCTAGAGGCAACCGATTTTCAAACATTTTCCGGCCACCGGCCCACCCTTTGGTTATGGGAGCCCAGCCAATAAAAAAATAGTTTTTTTATTACAGCTGCCATTCTCCTCTCATGCACAAATAAGGTTCTGCCACCACTGGACGTGACGTCATCTGAGGCAAGAAACCTGCAGCGAATAAGGTAATTTTATTTTATTTACTATATCATCTCATACTTTGCAGATGTTTTGTCTCTTTACAATTAAAATTCTCACTTTCATTTATTTGAGGTATTTAAAGTGTACTTTATGCACCGACTGTTTATATCAGCACAAGGTTTATAAACTAGCTTAAATCTAGAACAGACACAACATCTAGCTAGCCCCCAGCCGTTAATTCATCACTATGGAAGAGTAAACCAACATATCACCAAGGATACACTTTTTGACCATGCCAGGAATCAAACCTGGGAAACTTAGCTCAGTATAGAGACAATATACCGACTGATCTAAGGTGTCGGACTACAATTAAATAATCCAATAGCAAATCGATATAAAGTACATTTCAAATTATCATACATTGCAGAAAGTGTATTAGTTAAGATAATATCAAGAATGTTAAAATAAGTTCACTTTAATAACTAATAAAACTTTTGATTTTATTTACATTATACACAGTAAAGAATATCAAAACCGCTAAGAATATAAGTTTTGATATAATTGACATACACTATATGACGTCACTAAATGCAAAAGTGTCGTGAATATTCCCAGGGTAGTACCCAGATATTATTTTTAAGGGGGTCTACCTGCTGTGGCTTAGGAGGAAGTCCCACGAACAGAAAATATCAAGGATTTTCTTTAATATTAAATCTTCCTATAAGCAATTTAAAGTGTTTGAGGTTGTGTAAGTTTTATATAGTTTTAAATGTTCCAAAAAGCTACTAGTTTATGTATTGGGAAGAAATATAAACACAATCATATTATTTGTAATAATTTAGGGGTGAAGGGGGCTCTGAACCCCGTTCCCCATTCCCCTAGTACGGTCCTGTATAATTCCTACAACGATTAGGATATTTTTCAGAAACCAGGCTACAGATCATTAGTTCATGTTCTGATCTGGTAATGTTCACAGAGGAACGATTTCCATTAAAATTAATTCATAGAATATTCGGCGAGATGATTTCAGGATGTCTCAGGAACGACTATCTCTAGGAGAGGGACGCAGTACTTGGTAGACATAGTGCCTCACGACAGCCATCTATAGGAGAGGCCCACAGTGCTTGGTAGACCTAGTGCCTCAGGACAGCCATCTATAGGAGAAGCCCGCAGTGCTTGGTAGACCTAGTGCCTCAGGACAGCCATCTATAGGAGAGGCCCGCGATGCTTGGTAGGCCTAGTGCCTCAGGACAGCCATCTATAGGAGAGGCCCACAGTGCTTGGTAGACCTAGTGCCTCAGGACAGCCATCTATAGGAAAGGCCCACAGTGCTTGGTAGAGCTAGTGCCTCAGGACAGCCATCTATAGGAGAGGCCTACAGTGCTTGGTAGACCTAGTGCCTCAGGACAGCCATCTATAGGAGCGGCCCGCAGTGCTTGATAGGCTCATGTCGGCGTTTAGAGTAAGAGTCAAAGAAAGCTCTTCTATCCTGGAAGCCATGGCAATGTATTCTAGGTAGGTATGGAGCGCGTATTCTTCAAGGTCTCTTCGTTAACCCTCTCCGAGCTGGGATGGACTCTGAGCAACTCGCGAAGTGAGGCTCTGACCTTCAATAGAGAGTTGTGAGGAGTTAGTCGCACGTTGACTATCCATCACCTCCGATAATCTCCAGAGAAGTTCGTGTTGGAATCCCGGTTGAAAACAGCAGGTGGAAACCTAACAAGAAGGGCGTGAGAGGATTAGGAGGTCTAGTACCACATTGATGGTTACATGGTCTAAGACGTCAGACTCACAATAGTAATAATATTTAGCACCGCGTATTACTACCCGTTCGGGTTATACGCTTAAGTACTAATTACTCTAATGAATTAAGAATTGGGAGGGTTGAATTTAGAGGAAGTGAACCCGCATTTGCGTGGAGGGAGAGTGGAAAACCATTTAGGAAAAACCACCCCCAGTTCACCCGACCGAGATTCGAACCTCGATCTCCCCGTCCTCGGCAGTCGAGCTCAACACGACTAGCGCGTTAGCCAACTACGCCACCGAGGCGGGTGACTCACAATAGATTGGAATGAATGTGACGGGGAGATCGGGGTTTGAATCTCAGCTGGGTCTTCTGAGAGTGATATTTCCTAAATGGTTTTCCACTCTCCCTCCATTAAAGTTCCTCTGTTGCCTCCCTCATTCCTCGCACATCAGTGTAAATATGTGGAGAGTGCACTAAAACAAGATCTTATATTTCAAGGAGAGTGAAACACAGTTAAGAGATGTTCGGTCCGTGTCACTGTTTCTAGCACTTTGATCAACCTTTTCCTCCGTCGTTAAATCAAATAATTTACATAATAATATCCACATAAATGATTAAAAATTTCAAAAAGACTAAAGC
>CABFWO010001059.1:102763-126323 GCA_902155825.1 Timema genevievae | reverse complement strand
CCCCCCTTTTCCCCGACTTCTGTGAGTCCAAGATGCTGGACAGAGAGAAAGAGTTAATGAAGTGTACCAAGAAGAAGGCAATAACCGCGCGCCGGTGTTTTGCTTGAAGGTAGCAGGTTTTATTGATAAGAAATAACATCTGCGATTCGAGACAATGGAATGAACTTCATCAAGTCTAGCACAAAGCAACCTCGTATATTTAATGTTGGCTATTTTAAAACAAATAAAATAATGTTAATGGGACTAAAGGGATTAAGAGCGAATGAACCATCATCATTGATAGGTTCCGTGGCGAACTCAAGACCCAAACATTTCCTTTGGATACAGTAAGTGAATAAAATACGCAGCACTATTCAAACCAGTGGTTCCCCAACTTTCCCCTGTCGCGTACCCCTTTACATGGTTCAACCAATGCCCCCCCTTCCAGCTCCTCATAAGAAAGTAAACAAACACCTGCCATCTTGTAACCGGTCGCTCCATATTTTAATTAAACTCCAGCGGTAGCCAAACAAATCCACGACAGAGGGAAAGAAAGTATTGTATAAGTCCCCGAGATTTCGTCAGAATCTTCGTTAATTTGTCTAACAGACCTTCTACTATCAAATATAAGTTTTAAATTAATATAACTGAGTGTTACGTCACGTACCCCCTGAAATACTTATCGTACCCTTGGGGATACCCGCACACAGGGATGGGGAACATTGATTTAAACCATCCCGTTTGAAAGAGGTTGATTGTTTGATAAAACCTAGACCTTTAATAATTTGAAGTTTTGGATTAATATGTTGATGATAGGGACATTGACCAAAAGAGGTAAAGGGGGAGAATGGTGTTAAGAGAAAGTGTGCTGGTATTAGCGTGGAGAGGAGCTGGGAAACCCAAAGTCGAATATAAAATTTGAAAGACAGGCCTCTTCCCCTTTTTAGTTCAACCGGCCGAGATAAGTAGTCTACTTCTTGTCACCGACTCAAATATACCACGAGACAGACGCTTCACACCTCGTGGTCACAGATACAGATCATTATTAATAAACAACACACTCTTGCTCAGATCCAAGTGCCCTGCGGGTTCACAGATCTCCATGAACGGTCAGGAACCAACTCCGACTCTAGATAAAGGAGAACTTCACATACCGGAACCCGAAACGCACGTCACATGTCAGGTGTGCATCTCAGGGCCGTGTAAGAGATCAAACAGAATGACGCTGGGAGGAACAGATACCTCGTACCCCCCCACAGATGTCGGGGAATCAATGGATGACCACGACATGTTCATGAAATGGGAGGGAGCATAATAGACACAGCTAACCGTGACTCGAATAGATGTAAGTTGGAGAGGATATTGGTTGTGTTTCGAGCGGTATATGTCCCTGTTCTTGGACACAAGTTGGAGAGGATATTGGTTGTGTTTCGAGCGGTATATGTCCTGTTCCTGGACACAAGTTAGAGAGAATATTGGTTGTGTTTCGAGTGGTATATGTCCCGTTCCTGGACACAAGTTGGAGAAGATTGTTGAAGAGAATATTGGTTGTGTTTTGAGGGGTAGATGTTTCCTGATCCTGAACACAAGTTGAAGAGGATATTGGTTGTGTTTTGATCCTGAACACAAGTTGGAGAGGATATTGGTTGTGTTTCGAGAAGTAGATGTCCCTGTTCCTGGACACAAGTTAGAGAGAATATTGGTTGTGTTTCGAGTGGTATATGTCCCGTTCCTGGACACAAGTTGGAGAGGATATTGGTTGTGTTTCGAGCGGTATATGTCCTGTTCCTGGACACAAGTTGGAGAGGATATTGGTTGTGTTTCGAGTGGTATATGTGTCCTGATCCTGAACACAAGTTGAAGAGAATATTGGTTGTGTTTTGAGGGGTAGATTCCTGGACACAAGTTAGAGAGAATATTGGTTGTGTTTCGAGTGGTATATGTCCCGTTCCTGGACACAAGTTGGAGAAGATATTGGTTTTGTTTCGAGAAGTAGATGTCCTCGTTCCTGGATACAAGTTGGAGAGGATATTGGTTGTGTTTCAAGGAGTATATGTGACCAATTCCTAACATTTTCTAAAGGTCCCAATACTTCGAAGACCTATTAATTCTATTAGCAACATTTACTATTCCTTGCGAAAATTTACACTTCGTTTTCGTTTATTATTTTCAAGACATTTTAGCAAAAAAAAAAATGTCAAACATATAGCCTTACAAATACTTTATGGGAGGAAATTGGACTAAGGTTTGATTTGATTCCTTTTCAGAATGTCTCCGTAGACGTTGTAATAACTTGTTTATATTCTCTATGGTCAAATGAAACCATTCAAAAGCTTCAAAACAAATCTAGTGTTCTGAGAAGGTTAAGAACTAATGGAAGGAACCTTTACGTAATTTGACGAGCACATAAAAATAGTATTGTAAAACACAAAGCCAAATTTAAATAATGGTTATATCTTACATTCAGTTAAGTTACGAGGACTTTGACGAGACATTGTAATATTGGGCCTTAATGGTATTCCCTTATAAAGATAAAAAAAAAGCATTTTTTGAAAAGAGAATAAAAATGAGGGTATATTAATTTCCAGAACACAAGTGTTGTTCTACGGTCTACACTTTAACGTAACGAAATACAACGAAATTTGGTAGCCAAATTATTATCAAAACATTTGTATTGCCCGTTTTTTCCCCTACCTTACATTTGGTTTACATATTTAAATAAATGGTACGGAACTCCGCATTGACTTTCTCGCTCCAATGTCTAAAAATTGGAATATTTACTTGAAACTCGTAAGTGAAACGAAATAATATACACTAGCAAACCAGAGCACAAATTAAGCTATATTTATACAAAACATTTTTTGACTCCCGGTTTTAAATTTTTTATTTTATTTCTAAAGGGTTAAAGTCCTCATTTGTATATTTGGACCAATAAAAAAGGTCGCTATTGGGTCCATACGTGTCAACACTTCGTATTAAAATTTCGACTTCCAGTTAAAATTTTCGACAGTTATGGGTTTTACATCTTCAGGTCATCACATTGCTATTAAATTCCTCATTTAAAAATTTAGACCAATAAAATAAGTAAATACTGACTATTGAGTATGAAATTATAGAGATAGATCATTGCTGTACAAACATTTCCTCTAAGAGATTAAAAGAAAAAGAACATCAAATTTTGGAGAGACTTAACTAATTTACTTACTCTATAACATTAGAGAATTAATGCGTTAAAATTTTATTATCTCTGTACAACTAAAACTCACAAAATAGTATTAATTTATTTGCCAATATCTCAGAAACTGTTGGTTTTATAAAAATATATTTCATATAAAAGTTTTTTAATATAAATAGACCTACATATTTGCAATGATAAGTAATTTAATATCTCAAAAAGATATGGAGATATGATAAAAGTTTAGAATTTACGAATGTGTACGGAACCCTTTAAGTCATTTTGACGAAAAAATTGAGAGTAGCCATTTTGTTAGAAATAGTAACCAAAGTTTATAAATGAAATTTAATTAAAATCGTTAGAGCCAATTTTGATAAAATCGATTTTTTCTATTTTCACTGTTAAGGAAACTACCCTTAATTTTAAAAACTCCTCGGAGCAACCCTCTGAAAACCTTAGATAGCAAGTTTTATCCCAATCGGTAAAATAGTTTAGGCTCTAACCCAGAAAGACAGACATACAGACGGCATTGCGAAAACTACTTTTTAGGATTCGGGGGATCATGAAACGTCGACATTCATGAAAATCTCGTATTCGATTTTTTTGACGATCACAATAATTTTTCTATTTGTAAGGAAGCGAGAAATTAAAAAGGCAATCATAATTGATCCAAATGAAACCTCTTTCTCTTTCTACGTGTTTGAGAGGTAACAGTATCTTCTCTTGATCTTTGAATGGCACAATAATGGCTGTCAAGGTATCAGTGGACCCTCGAGAATCATAGGAACGCGGTGAATGAATGAGAACTTGGTCCATGTTGCCGTAAGATTCTTGATAATGCTATACCTTCTTCTTTCCTGTTCAAGGAAGTGCGGGCTCTACGCAGCACCCAAGAGTTCCCTGGATGTAGATTCTACACTAGTCATGGATGTGGAATGTAGTCCTCCTTGTACACTCTGGACCATAAATATCTAGACCTGGTACGCTAAACTTGTGGTCTGATCCAGGATCCTATGATGAACCAACATATAATGCGGCCCGATTTTTTTTAAATATATAAGTTTTAGACATACACCATTTGGGATTATGCCATTTGAAAATTTGACAATTTTGGGAGAAATTTAACAGGAAAGGTTGATGTACCAAATTATGACTCCTTACTCAATTGAGCTAGATTTACAAATATAGTGTCTTGTGTACCAAACACATAAATACCAACTACAATGTTTGCATTATCTTAAGACAAGGGACCCGATAGATCTTGCCTTACGGACAAGCATTTGTCATCAATTAAAGTAACCTCAAGACCAGATTTAGCCTAACACAAACAATCTGTGCAGAACTGGAAGGTAAGTCATACATTTTTTTACGTACATACTTGCATACCTAATTACGTCGTTCCCTTACAGGGTAGGCAAGACACTGTGAATATAGTTCAAAAAAACTTCGTATTTAATCCATCCTCACTAAATGTCTACCCATTTTTCTATTCTTGCACACTCCCTTCGCTTCAACAACATCCATACACCGAGTCATGCATGCTCTTTATTCTTAAGACTATTACTTAATGTTTCTCTTTTTCCCACGTTCGTCTACAACATTTAGCCACGCCTTACATGGCCTACTCCTTCTTTTTGATCCACACACTTTACCTTCATATATTTTCTTCATCATTCGATCCACACTCATCCTCTCAACATACCAAAACCAAAGTAAGATGCTTGTTTCACATTGACCTATTGGATTCCATTTAAACCACACTCCCTAAGCACCCATTAATTACTGACACTGTCCATAAGTTTTTACACATACATGTTTTAGATATCTCATTCCAAGCGTACTTACCTTGTTCTTGTGTTTCTCCTGACAAATCCACGCTTCATATCCATATAACAATGTTGGCGTCAACAAACATTTATATACTGCCATCTTTGCCTATTTCGACATTACTTCATTCTTTGCAAAAGTTCACATACATCAAATTACACTCCAAGATGCATTCACCTGTATTTAGATTCACCATCCACCCTTTCATTTTTACCGAACATTCTGCCCAGATACACAAAATCATTCACTTGTTCTAACAGTTTTCCATTTATGCTAAGCTGACAATCATTTCCTAAGCCTTCCTTATCAAAAACTATCACCTTTGTTTTAGAGACATTTATATAAAGATCCATTCTGCCTGTCACCAGATTCAAACTATTTAATGCATTCTGCAAATAAATTTCCTTCTCAGCCATTGATACGGCACCATCTGCATATAACAGCGCTCTCACATTCACAGTGTTCATTTGTACACCAATCACACCCTCACAAGCATCACTCATACAAGTATCCATGAATATATTAAAAAACCATGGAGACATAACGCAATCTTGTATAACATCCTGTTCAACATCAAACCATTCGTGCAAGGCTCCATCCACCATAACGCACGATTTACTTCCCTCAAAGACCACCATAATTGCATATACTAACCATGTATCCACACCATACTCTCTAAGAACATTCCATAACATACTCCTATTCACCCGATCGTACGCTTTCTACAGATCGACGAATGCACAATAAACTTTCTTCCTTACTGATATACATTTCCAAATCAGTTGTTGCAATGCAAATATCTTATCCATGCAACATCTACCTGCCATGAAACCACATGGCACACCCAAAACCTCGTCCGCAGTTTTTTCACTCACCTTCTCAATTAAAACTCTCCCAAAAACTTTTCCTGGAATACTGAACAAACTAATTGCCCTGTGATTCTTACACTCACTCATACTGCCTTTGTCTTTGTACATAGGAACAGTGATAGCATTCTTCCAATCATTAGGAACATTTTAAATCCCAGCACACAATTTGAACAACTCACACAATCTGGCAAGTAATACCGTGCCTACACTTAAGCAATTCGTTTGTGATCCCATCTACGCCCACAGCGTTGCCATTCTTTCACACTCTCATAGCTTTAAACACCTCGCTGATTTTTTATTTGAAATAATTAAGGACTTTTGAATTCATTTATTTTTACTTAAGGAGGAATAGAAGGGAACGTGAGTTATAATCAGTCTTTTTTTTTACCGTTTTTATCATTAAAATCTTTTTAGACACAATAAATAAAAATTGATTCAGGGGATACATTTGGTTTAAATTTCTACACTTGGTTATAACAATAGTTCTTGAATATTTTGTCGTGAGCATTGCATAATTTGCTGACATTTTATTATTATTATTTAAAAAATAATCACCAAATACCACCATGATAAATATTCAAGATCTATTGATATTACCATGTGGAGAAAATTTAACTAAACGCATTTACTGAATTGGTATTTTATTTATTTTGGCCAAAAACTCTTATGCTATAAAACCTGCAATGATCGACCCCACCTTAAGATGGTGACCATTTTAAACGCGTTTGTCTCAGTATTTTCAAGTTTCAATGTATTTTTTTAAAGATAAAGGTATTTTTTTAAAGATAAAGCTATTTTTACTCCCTTGAATTCTAGACTCTTTGAAGATATTGTAAAATAAAACGAGTCAAGGTCTTCTTCCACAGCAGGTGCAGGTGTGGTGGTCCAATCAATCACCTCACACACAAAGACGTATATGTAAATATTAAAATGGATTCTATATTATACTAGTGCAGAGCATACTTGCTTATTGTGGTGAGTGGTTAGTATGTGAAGTAGGAGGTATTAGAACGAGTTATACGCGCTTTAATTAGTTTATTCCCCCGAGCAACTTCTGTTCGCCTGATACCACGTCTGTCATGCGTCCAGGAGAACAATAGCAAATAGTTCACTTGGAACCTGTCTGTGTATTACGTACAATAAATACTCTTTCATGCAACTTGATCAAACACTTTTATTTTATATGTAGACTAGGGGCTAGGCCTGTCTCCGACAGACGCCATTTTGAATTTAGTACAAAGTTTGTTCCGTATTGTTTTTATCTGTTTTCAGATGTTTCTAAGGATGAAGTAGCGCATTTTGGGTTCCGTCACTAGTTTATCAGGATACGTTGCGTCTACCATTTTGGATTTTACAGTTTTCGATTATTTTTTCTCTCAGAAAGATGGCATACCAAATTTCAGCTCTCTATGGTATTGGGAAGTGGAAGAAAGAGTGGAAAGACAAACATATACCATATTGATATGTGTGCTATATGTGTACATTCTAAATACAGATATTTCTGCACACGACTTGTAAAATAGCTCATACCAACCCAAACACTCATAAATGTACCAGGATGATCTAGTAAACAAATATTGATTTCTAGTCACCCTCTAAGATCAAACCCGGAGACCCCTAGAACTGCTTCGCTAACCACTCAGTCACAGATATATAATAAATATTAATCTCACTATAATTGTAATTTCCGGTCTCAAATACATACTAAGGTGCCCGTCTACTGTAGCGCTGAGATGCGATGCAGACGCCCGGAAACCCCGCGTTTTTAATTTAACAAGTCGTTTGTTATTTCAAAATATGTCTCACTCTAAAATGAAGAAGAAAGTTATCGGGTTCTCCCTTTAGGTATAAAAACTTTATTTTAAATTTTTTAACCATATAAAATCCTGAAAGATGAAACTATATCAAAGTAAATGGTTAGAAACTTAGATCCAGCCTTCCTCAAACAAACAAAAACCTTTACTTTTTAACAGGGTCACAACATACTATTTCAAGATTGCTTAGGATTGTTTTAGTGGTTCGGAAGTCGAGCTATAATTGTCCACACTTCTCTTCAGTGAGGTCCGGTTTATAAGGCAAAATGTTATCATTGTCTTGAGTTATCTTATTTTCAAGGACGTCTCACCTCTAAGATACTATCAATATTCATACGTCAAGTCATGTGATCTACAGATGCATCAATACTTATAAAATAACAGTAATAATATAATAAAATGTTATCAAAATTAACCTCAAAACAATATACTTGTATTTTATAAATTGCTATTCGCATTAAAAGTGGACTGTATTTAATTTCAAGATTTCAACTTGTTTCCCGTGATCTGTAAACTGGACCCTACTAAAGAGAAGTGGAAACAATAGCTGGGCTATCTGCGAGTTGTATGGACTGAGCTGTGATACAGTCGCACTTACTGGCCTGTCTGTGAGTTGTATCGAGTGAGCTGGGATACATTCGCACTTACTGGCATATATGTGAGTTGTATCGACCGATCTGGGATACAGTCGCACTTACTGGCCTGTCTGTGAGTTGTATAGACTGAGCTGTGATATAGTCGCACTCACTGGCATATATGTGAGTTGTATAGATTGAACTGTGATACAGTCGCGCTTACTGGCCTATCTGTGAGTTATATAGTCTGAGCTGTGATACAGTTGCACTTACTGGCATATATGTGAGTTGTATCGACTGATCTGTGATACAGTCGCACTTACTGGCTTGTTTGTGAGTTGTATCGACTGAGCTGTGATACATTCGCACTTACTGGCATATATGTGAGTTGTATCGACTGAGCTGTGATACAGTCGCACTTACTGGCTTATCTGTGAGTTGTATAGACTGAACTGTGATATAGTCGCACTCACTGGCCTGTCTGTGAGTTGTATAGACTGAGTTGTGATACAGTTGCACTTACTGGCATATATATGAGTTGTATCGACTGAACTGTGATATAGTCGCACTCACTGGCCTGTCTGTGAGTTGTATCGACTGAGCTGTGATACAGTTGCACTTACTGGCATATATGTGAGTTGTATAGACTGAGCTGTGATTACAGTTGCACTTACTGGCATATATGTGAGTTGTATAGACTGAGCTGTGATACGGTCGCACTTACTGGCATATATGTGAGTTGTATCGACTGAACTGTGATATAGTCGCACTCACTGGCCTGTCTGTGAGTTGTATCGACTGAGCTGTGATACAGTCGCACTCACTGGCCTGTCTGTGAGTTGTATCGACTGAGCTGTGATACAGTTGCACTTACAGGCATATATGTGAGTTGTATAGACTGAGCTGTGATACAGTTGCACTTACTGGCATATATGTGAGTTGTATAGACTGAGCTGTGATACGGTCGCACTTACTGGCATATATGTGAGTTGTATAGATTGAACTGTGATACAGTCGCGCTTACTGGCCTATCTGTGAGTTATATAGTCTGAGCTGTGATACAGTTGCACTTACTGGCATATATGTGAGTTGTATCGACTGAGCTGGGATACAGTCGCACTTACTGGCCTATCTGTGAGTTGTATCGACTGAGCTGTGATACAATACAATCACACGTATAACTCCTCTTAGTTATTCATCTAAAAAATAAAAGTAACTTTGTTCCGAACAGGATTAATAGCTACAATGGAGGATCTTGTGAAAGCGTTTGACACAAGATCGCTAGGATTACGAACAGTTCTTAAATTCATGAAAGGTCCCGACCTCCAATAAGAAGTATTAATGGAGGTCAGCAAGAAGGTGAATTTTGATTGAAGAATCACGACATGCTCATTTTCCCTTTTTTGCTGTTGATAGTTTTAAAAATATCAGTGAAATTTAATTTCTAAGGAAATGTGTGTTACGTTATTTAATAATATTGGTTATCTTAATGTTGAGGTCACGTTTCCTGCATGGGGCCATATATTACTGAATATTCGCTTGTATCGACGTGTGTAGATGGAATAACCCGTTTAATGTGTGGATGCGTCTAACAACACATGATCAACGAACCTCAGTTATATGTTGTTGGTATGTGGTTCAGAGTGATCACTCACTTGGGGAATAAACTCGACTGACATCTTTATTCTTTACAACAGACCAGGTTCGATACGGATTGTATGTCATCATTTTAACTGGCCCTTTTCAGGCAATAATGCGGCGAAGGGGTTGGAAAGGACTATTTAGCGTGCACTTTCTGAGCAGATTTATTATATCAGCCTAAGCCTTTAAACTAACTTAAATAATCCTGCAAAAACATAACACCCAGCCCCCACCGGCCGTTAATTTTGGTCTAGGACAGCTAAGCACCGCCAACCGGGCGCTTGCAAACTGGGCACTGGTAAGAATGAATGCCAAGAAAACTGGGCGCCAGTGTAAGAAAGTAATATTTAAAAAAAAAAAATTAATTTTTGGAGTTATTTTAAAAATAAATTTATATGAGAGCAAGCTTAATTTGTGTATATTTAAAAAGTTAGACTAGCTATTTGATATTATAACATTTTTAAACTTTTTTTTATAACACAAAAAACCATGAAAAATAAGAATTTTGGGCAAAATAAACCACGTAAAGATGAATCTAACCTAACCTAGGCTAACCTAACCTAGGCTAACCTAACCTTGCAATTATAACATTTTTCTTTGAAATCGACCCTGGCGCCCAGTTTTCTTGGCACCCAGTCTTCTCAGTGCACACCCAGTTCGCAAGCACCCAGTTGTCCGGATCCGTGTTAATTCATCACTATGAAAGGGAAAACCCATATTTCACCAATGATATTTTTTTCAGCCCTGCCAGGAATTGAATTCGGGACCCTTAGCCGAGTAGGCAGACACACTATCAAGAGATTACTAGCTAAGGAGGCTACCTAGGTAGCTGATATATTGCCACTTATATGTTAACCTTAGGCTAAATATGGACAAAACCTGTAATAGTGCACGAGTTTGGTGTTAACTAAAATGAACATAAAACTATTTCCTATGACCCTATACTTATATAGACTTGTAAACAAGTTGACATTTTCCACTCTGAAAAGTTCATGTATTTTAGTTTATCTTTATGAGCTGGAGTGACCCGCTTCGGTGGCTGCGTGATCTAACGCGCTACTTTCATGTTATACTAGACTGCCAAAGACGGGGAGATTGGGGTTCAATCCCAGTGAGGTGCATTGAGGGTGGTTCTTCCTAAATGGTTTTCCACTCTCCCTTTACGCAAATTTGGGTGCATTTCCTCTAAATCAAACCTTCCTAATCACAAACAAATTAGTGTAATTAGTAAATAGGCGTATAATCCGAACGGGTAATTAATTAGGAGGGTCACCACATAAATTGTATTGTCATTTGTATTTTCCTACTCCCCTGTTCTCCTACTGCCGGACAGCTCCATCTAGTAAGTTAGAGATACACTTGGATTCTGGGTTACATTAATTTCTGCTTGTCTATTCTAGCATCTTATTTTTACAATTTTTATCAAAACAAAGTTTTTTTGCCATAATAAATAAAATAATGCTTCACTAGACACGTTCGGTTTAAGTTTATTCACACGGTAATATCAACAGTTTTTTTTAATGTTTTTCATAAGTACCGCGGCACTTGAACAGGGGAGCTACTGTTCGATTCTCGGCCGGGTGAGTGAAGCGCGCAGGGGCTAGTCACGCACCTATATACCTCTACTGCCTCTTTCTACTCGGCCGCAAGTCGTATCGCGGGTTGGTTGACGATGTCCCATTGTTCCGGGGATGCCTGTCAATGACTGCCCTGGGAAGGTCGCTATGACCTTGACACCAGTGACGTCATGGCCCGGTGAATACAATAGTTACCTGATAGTGTATCTCACCACGAGGCAACGCCCCCTTTTATCCGGCGTCACCGTTGGCGATACGACCTGCAAGGTTGTCAAAGGGAGGGTGGGGGGGGGGGTTCTACTACTTGTTGGACATGTGCTGCCTGTACACCCCAATTAAAAAAAAATAGGAAGTGCCTTTTTTTTACTGCGTCTCACTATCTATCCGGTTTGTACGCTTAAGTACTAATTACGATGTGTTAGGGATGAGGAATGTATAAATTATAACAAGTGTACCTGCATTTGCGTGGGAAACCATTTAAGAAAAGGCACCTTCAGTACGCCCGATAGAGATTCGAACCTTGATCTCCCCGTCATCAGCAAACCCGTCTAACATGAGATTGGCACCTTAGACCAGTAGTCTGAGACAGGCTTGAGATTCTATACTTTTTACTTTCTCTCGATACCTCGTATAGAAAGTATTGTGACTGTCAAAAAAAATCGAACTCGAGGTTTCATGACCCCCTGAAACTAAAAAAAAGTGGTTTTAGCGATGCCGTCTGTCTGTACCTTGGGCTAAAGCCGAAACTATTTTATCGATTGGGCTACATGATGGAAATTTTCCAATTTTAATCATTTCTCCGCAATTATTTGATATAGAAAATAACTTAACATTGTAAAGTTGAAGTACTATTAAAGACAGACATCTTTTATTTGAAATATAGTTTTATTAAACTAATAGTTTCTGATCTATAAGCAAATATATATACTTTTTAATATTTGAAAATTAATTTTATTCTAATGCTCTTTGGTGGACAAAGATGTTTCTCTTTGCTCAATTTTTATGTAACAGTGTTCCTAGTTTCCAATGCCATAGAATAAGTAAAAGTGTATATTATATTTTCATTTATGATCTTTGGTGTATAATTTCTACAACAATGTATAGACCTATTATTTCGTTTCACGAATCTTAACGAGTTTTTAGTAAATGTCTATTTTAAAATAAAAGCGAGAGAAAGTCTGTGCGGTGCGCCGTATCATTGATTTTTTATGTATATTCTTTAAATTGAAAAATGACAACTGTAAATAAAGATGCGGCTATAATCGTAATTATCAAATATAATAACTTTGTTATTTAATCCATCAATTTTGTTCTTACATCGCATCCCCGTACTCGTCCGGTCTACGCACATTTTAATCACGCTAGTGGGTGAGGGATGAGGAAGATATAAATTAGAGGAAAAGTATCAGCATTTTAGTGAATAGAATGATAAATCCTGCAGGAAAAATTAGCTACCTTCTGACTATAATTCGAACACTGACCTCCCTCACACTGGCAAACTAGACCAGAATATCCTGACGTTTAATCTGCGTTCCCACCAATACAAATATATGTGAGCTACTTGATGCTATGTATATAAAATCATTAATGAATATTTAAGACCCGCTTCGGTGGACTGATGTTCTAAAGCGCTACTTCCGCAACAGGCTAGACTACCTAAAACAGGAATATCAGGTTTGACCCCGGTCGGGTGTACTGAGGTTGGTTTTCCAAAATGGTCTTCCATTCTCACTCCACGCAAGTGCGGATACATTCCTTCTAAATTCAACCTTCCTAATACCTGACCCATTAGTGTAATTCATACATAGGCGTATAACACGAACTGGTAGTAAAAAGCGGTGCTAAAAAAATATATACGTATGTATATTTAAAAACTGATCTTTTTCCAGATGTTTATGTGGGTTAGCCACAGTAGCCCCATGGCTTCTTTGGTGCTGACTGACAGCTGACGGCTTTGAAAAGCTACCAGACCAAATTATGTATCCCTACGCCGAACCATATGTCTGCAAAAAACATGTGTTTAGCAGCTGTCACTTCTGACAGTCAAAATTTAGGTATATACCTAACTGTTGACTGTCAGAAGTCAGCTGTGAACTGTCAGTCAGCATCAAAGAAGCCATGGAGCTACTGTAAATACTCGAAGAAGTATTTGATAAATTAAGTAAATAAAAATCCCCACACTCAAGCATTTAAAGTGATAACAAAAATATTGCCAAGTTTGAAATAGCTCTAAGCGTTTTTTATGATTCAAAATGATGTACACAATAAAATGTAACGATTACGACTACGGGAGGGACAGTAATATATAGTATTGCAGACAAGTGGACTGGCCAGATACGTCTAGCGGGCCATGAGGTTGCGAACCTTGACTTAGACCGTTCGACCACCGAAGTAGGTACGAAGAAGCTTATCTAACAGGTAGAAATCTGTTCCCACGTATCCATACGTCAATCCATGTGATCAGCAGCTGTCACTTATGATAGATATTATCAATAACAATAAAATACCAATAATAATATTATATTAAAATGTTATCAATGTTGACCGATAAAAAACTTTTTATTTTCCAAAATACTTTTTCTATGAAAATTAGACAGTTAACACCTTTTTCAGATAGCAATTAATTAATATAGGTGGAGGCACATCCAGGGGAGAGGAGCATCCCCTCCTTACCCCGACCCCCGAGATCATAAATAATAATAGAATAAAAAACTTAAATCATAAGAACTAAAACTGATATAAGGCACTAAAGCTGTGCCACGTGCATAGGCTAAATTTTAAGATTTGGCTCACAGTATATTATTTCAAAGTTAGGCCGCTACACACGTAACAAGTGACCCTAAAATTCACAATGATAATTTGTAACTAAAGTACAGACGTAATAACTTGCTAAGATTTCTTTTACCTGATAGTACAAATTGCTGCCATAAGGTGGCAGGAGAATTAGTATTCAAATATATCCATTAATTGTTAGTATTAATTGTCTATAATATATTGTATCTAATTGTTTCTTATTTAAACCACTTAAAGACCACGTTCTATTCTTAAAATAATGTACACATTGTTGCCACAAGATGGCAAGAGACTTAGGCATCCAAAGAATTTCTCTAGTTGTTAAAGATGTGAGATTTTAACTTTTAACTGTTTCTTATTTATTTCTTAATGACTTTAGTATTTAAATTATGTACATACTGTTAGATTATTGAAGTAGTTTGTTTCCTGTGGCGCTTAGCTTAATGCCGTAAGACTGCGAGTCACTAGACTTCTTAAATATATATCCAGAGTTGCCATATTTAACTGATTTATTTCTCGTAGATGAGAGGCTAAGAAGCGACTTAGGAGCCATGACAAACTTTCGATATCTGGTCAAGGTATATTAATATGAAAGTTTGTGGGGTTAACTTGTGTACCTTATCTGGGGTTATCTTATATTGTTGGGTTACGGATATTAAAAGCTTAGTGCTAGTTTTGTTCGGCTTCTACGGGGCTATAGTCTTATTTTTGACGCCTTTGAAGGCTAATACACTTAAGTTAGGTTTGGTCGCCGATATCGGTAGTGTTTGGCACTGACCAATGTTCTTATTGCATTGTTGGCCATACCCAAAGTTCAGTTTGCGCTAGTCACAACTCTTTGTTGGCTTCACCGTGAGAGAGTACGTATGTCAGTCTGCGTAAGGCGGCAGACCTTCATGAGTAACGACTCTATCGTTCTACTCTATTCTACGATGTTTTGTACTTTTCAAATGTATGCTATTATCGTTATTGAATGAAACTAATCTATTCTCGTTACCCTTATGAATATTATTTCTCAAGGGGGGGTTTACACTATTATTATTATTACTATTATTATGTGTTATGTCTTTCGACAGGTATGTTGCCTTGTCCAAGTTGAGTCCTTCAGCATGTTCTATAAGTAGCTTCCTTCTTTATATCGTGAAATTTCATCTTCTTTCTTTGTTTAAGGTTATCCATCAGTTGAATTAATGTCTTCTTGGCCCCTTTTCCCCTTTTTCCCCTTTGCCTTCTATGACGTCACTTAATAAGCAATTTCTTCTCGTCATCTATGTAAAGATAACCAAACAAACTACCAAACTAAATGTTGATTTATTTGTGTGAGTATCGTAACACAGTATTATATATACTTTCAAAACGATGGTCTCATCTTTCTGTGACCTCAGTGAAGATTGAATCCAGGACTTTTGTTTAGAGTTACACCAACTTCATCGATGATTGCGTTTAGCACTTCTAATATAATCGAGAGCTCAATAAATAAAGGTAACAGTTCATAAACTTGAAAATGGCAATTGTCGCCTTGGGCTTTATTTACAAATATTTCACCAAGTTATTTTGGAAACATCTGGCAGTCCGTTGTAAACCTGTAATTACGAAATAATTGTCATGTTTTATTTAAGTTAATTGGACGCCACAGCCTTAATGAGGCTCGCGGCGAGTTCTTCCAAGCAAAGAATATGTTTGATAAACAGCAGGTGTAATTAGATAATAGGCTTGCCTTATTAAGGAGAGATTCGTTGTTTAATTAGGAAGGTGACCCTTCTAGCACCCGGACCTGGAATGTTTTAAGGTCAATGTGGTCAGTGAATCAAACTTACACTGGGAGGTAGAAAAAAGTCTTACCTTGACTGTTTACACTACATGATCCTATATTATAGGCCACAACATAGTGGAACCAAGTAAGATAGCAGTCTTACCTTGACATATTACACTATGGTACTATCTAATAAAATCTGCAAAAAGGTAAGACTACGGTTAAATGGAGCGTATATCTTGGTTTAGTAAATAACGTTTATGGCTACAGTCCGATTCAAATAGGAAGGCACAATTTTTTTACAGTTTTAAAAGTTACTAAAATAATTTTCATATTATTCATACGGCAAGTCATGTGATCCGTAGCTGACACTTTTGATATACTTATGTATTGAAAATATCATCAATGTTGACCGTGAAAAATATATGTTTGTATTTTCTAAAACGAGGTTTTATTATGAAAGTTGGACTTCAGTGTGGTTCTGTCTCGGGATGTAGTACACTCTTGCCCGTGACTGTACGAGCAATTAACAAAGAGTGGAGGCAATATGGAAATTATCTTGAAGGCGACGCGACGGTTCCACTCCAGTCTTGCTATAAATAAAGGGTGCATTCACAACTGCGCGTTCTTCATATGTTGGTCTGAACTGTGACTTCAAGTCCGCAGCTGACATCTGAAGGGCCCTTAGTTCTAGTGCCTTGTCGGAACTTGGAGACCGGAAATACTCATAATGTACAGTAATACCTGATAATTCATCTGTCCCCATCTCCATACTATGAAACAGGAATAAATGTAGTCGTAATTATATTAATGACACAATTGTTTTAACATCTGTTCCGATAAGAAAAACTCGACTCTTTAATGAAGGACAGATGTGCCATGATGACTCTTAATTACCTCTATATGAAAACAAATTGATCTGTGGGGCATATCGATCTACCCCTACACCTACTAGTAATGTAGTGATCATTGGCGTTCACAGATAAATTGTTTAAAAGGGTTCAGAAATTATATTTGGAACACCCTTTTGCACGTGAAAAACAAAGTGACTCGGATAAAACTCTGCACTCAAATCTCAAACAAAGTGAATCTGATAAAACCCTGCACTCACGTTTGTAAACAAAGTGACTCAGATAAAACCCTGCACTCAAATTTTAAACAAAGTGACTCTGATAAATCACTGCACTCACATTTATAGACAAAGTGATTCTGATAAATCCCTTTACTCACATTTGTAAACAAAGTGACTCAGATAAAGCCCTGCACGCACGTATTAAACAAAGTGACTCTGATAAAACCCTGCACTAACGTTTGTAAACAAAGTGACTCAGATAAAACCCTGCACTCACATTGTAAACAAAGTGACTCAGATAAAACTCTGCATTCACATTGTAAACAAATTGTAAACAGTGGTCCAAGCAGTTTAATTTAAAATTATTTATTGACGCTACAGTAAGAAAATGCGGATTCGTATTATAAGTTGATAAAATTTCACACAATCTGTTAAGAGTCCCATTGCACCCTTATATAGGTTTGAGAAGGGGGTAGGGGGAGTATGTTCTCCCTCATCAGCCCTCCCACACTCCATGCAGGCACGCCCACTTTTGGTTTTCAAGGGCAACACAGCTTGAAATAAAATAATTCCGAGTGAACACAATGTAGCCCATACTTCACTAACAATTGTTAAGAAATTAAATACTCGAATTTGTATTTTCATGTATTTTACGCCTACCCTGAAAGGCAGCAAGCTTAGTGGAAGTACACCCGCATTTGCGTGGAGGGAGAGTGGAAAACCATTTAGGTAAAATCACACTCAGTGCACTTGACCGGGATCGAAACCCAACTCCCCGTCATCGGCAGCCCGTCTATAGCGAGAATGACGTCTCAGACCATGCGGCCACCGGAGCAGGTTAAACTGAAAGGTCATTATATTTAGAAGTAGTTGATACCCCTGATAATAATAGTTTTTTTAGTTTAGACCTAGAGACCAGTTATCTCATTGACTACCTGGATTCGAACAGAATTCTCCTGGTTATGAATCACAGTTTGGTGGCCTTACTACACCAGTATCGGAATAATAATTAGAGATTAACTTGCGGCCGGAAACACACAATACCCGTCCGTCGATGAATAATTCAGAAAATAAACACGTTCTACGAGCTCATCAAGGTCACGTTCCCAGACTGTGTCTTGCTTGCTCTGGTTTGCTGTTCCTTGCAGTTATTGTGTGTCTTGCCTGCTCTGGTTTGCTGTTCCTTGCAGTTATTGTGTCTTGCCTGGTCTGGCTTGCTGTTCCTTACAGTGCTTGTGTCTTGCTTGCTCTGGTTTGCCGTTCCTTGCAATTATTGTGTCTTGCCTGGTCTGGTTTGCTGTTTCTTACAGTGCTTGTGTCTTGCTTGCTCTGGTTTGCTGTTCCTTGCAGTTATTGTGTCTTGCCTGGTCTGGTTTGCTGTTCCTTACAATGCTTGTGTCTTGCCTACTCTGGTTTGCTGTTCCTTGCAGTTATTGTGTCTTGCCTGGTCTATCTTGCTGTTCCTTACAGTGCTTGTGAATTGCCTGCTCTGGTTTTCTGTTCCTTATAGTGCTTGTGTCTTGCCTACTCTGGCTTGCTGTTCCTTACAGTGCTTGTGTCTTGCCTGCTCTGGTTTGCTGTTCCTTACAATGCTTGTGTCTTGCTTGCTCTGGTTTGCTTTTCCTTGCAGTCATTGTGTCTTGCCTGGTCTGGCTTGCTGTTCCTTACAGTGCTTGTGAATTGCCTCCTCTGGTTTTCTGTTCCTTATATTGCTTGTGTCTTGCCTACTCTGGCTTGCTGTTCCTTACAGTGCTTGTGTCTTGCCTGCTCTGGTTTGCTGTTCCTTATAGTGCTTGTGTCTTGCCTGCTCTGGTTTGCTGTTCCTTGCAGTACTTGTGTTGAGCTTTATCTGGTTTTCCCGTGACAGGGAGGTTGGGATTAGAGTCTTGGCTGATGGGTAAGCTTGACATTCCTAAGTGTTTTTTCCACTTTCGCTCCAAGAAAATGCGGGTACACACTTTATCTAGCTTTTACTTCCCTCATACCTACATCATTAGTGTAAATTAATGGGCTGCGATAAAAATAATCGTTTGAGTCTCGAACCACAGTCTCCTGAGTCTGATTCAAGTGAGCAGATGTGCTCTACCGGTCCGTCGTCACACCATCTAAATAATGTCATAATAAATAAATAAAAAAACTCGAACGTTTTTATGTTCAAATACTGAAATAAAGACTCGTGTGTTTATTTTAACCAAACAATAGTTTTAGAAATAAAAACACAAAGAGTGCATAGTCCTATTTATTATGGCGGTCTATAAATAGTATTCCTACACACTGACTTCCTGAGTTCCCGCCGAGTCATTGCAAACAATGGCTCAAATTAAACAGACAATGGGTGATAGCATCGTTAGTTAATATACTACCAACGTGCAAACAGTACTACCAACGTGCAAACAGTACTACCAACGTGCAAACAGTACTACCAACGTGCAAACAGTACTACCAACTAACAAACCTGGCGTTAAAATAGCTCGGAAACCGCTTCGGAGGTCGGATGGTCTAACGCGTCACTCTCGCGGTAGACTGGACTGCCGATTACAGGGATGTATGGATGTACCGAGGGCGTTTTTTCCCTAAATAGTTTTGCTCTTCCTCTATGTAAATGCGGGTACACTTACTCTAAATTCAACTTTTCTCATCCCTACCTCATTAGAGTAGTTATAAAAAAAATTGGAGAAAACAATTATACGATCCATGCTGAGGAAAGTGATGGACAACATTCTGAGGTTTGACCGACGTCCGGTGAAGCTCACACGAGTGACACTGTCTTCAAAAATTGAAAAAGTGTAGTGTGCAGTTTGCTTTTATTTAGCCAGTGAATATTTACTTTTCAATTAAAGCGTTAATTTTCAAGTTACTAATCGTCTAACTGTTGCGGCTCCACCCTGTATAACTTGACCAACTATAATAGTAAGAGGCGGTGATGAAAACAAATCCCTGATATGATCCGGAGAAGTTTATTACCATCAAAAGGTTGCATATTACAGCTTATAGTAATTTTTGTTTTAGGTTCGTGCTATTTGACAGGCTCAATAGACTGCGTCTATTAAATTTAGTGGTCGGAAACTTAGTGTCCTTGCTCAGGGATACTGGCAGAAATGCACCTCGGGAGTTTGTTTTTACAGTGATACACAAGTACGAACCTAATGCCTTACACTGCGTGACTACAGGTGCAGGTAGTTTCAGCACCAATACACTTAAAAAGATGAAACCTTATAAACGTACTAAAGCAAAAATGAGGATCTAAATGTTAACTCACGGCGCCCTCTATGTCGCACGACAAGGATGGTTGCGCCACTCGGTGGTCCCACGACAAACTCCCGAAGGACGCCGACTCAGTGGGAGGTCGCGGTTTCAACGCCCTCCTACGCCTCCTGTTGTGATGTGAGGACAATGTCTTGGCGAGGAAGGAGGTCCTTTGGTTTCAAGGTAACTCACACACCCTCTCTACAGCCACCGCGAACAAGGAAGGGAGGAGTCAAACCGCATTCACAATGGACGCAACTTGATGAAGGTGTATTGTATCGACACAATGCAATAGGGGAGTAGCATGGCATTACACGTCCGACAAGATAATTTCAAGAAACACAAGGATTCTCACAAATATTGAATTCATTCCCATTCAATCACGTACATTAGCATCTCTCTAGTGTGGCATAGTTTCTAAACAAGGCATTGAGAAGGATCTCTTAGCAAGGAGAATGCACTGTTGGCAGGATCAAGTTAATGAGGAACAAAATAATCCGTAGGTATGCAAATATGAGGAGTAATAAATAGTTAGAAATAGAATATCTGCAAGAAAGAGCTAGAGTATGGGCAACATGAGAGAAGAAGAGAAGAGAGGTAGAATTAATGTCAACCATCGAGTAGAAGAGTATTGAGGTAGAAGGAATGCTAACCAGCAAGTAGAAGAACAGAGAGGTATAAGGTATGACAACTAGCGAATATAAGAACAGTGGGGTATAAGGAATTGCAACGAACGAGTTAAAAGGAATGGCAACCAGCGAGTAGAAGAACAGAGAGGTATAATGTATGACAACTAGCGAATATAAGAACAGTGGGGTATAAGGAATTGCAACCAACGAGTTAAAAGGAATGGCAACCAGCGAGTAGAAGAACAGAGAGGTATAAGGTATGACAACCAGCGAGTAAAAGAACAGAGAGGTATAATGTATGACAACCAGCGAGTATAAGAACAGTGAGGTATAAGGTATGACAACCAGCGAGTATAAGAAAGAGAGGTATAAGGTATGACAACCAGCGAGTATAAGAACAGAGAGGTATAATGTATGACAACCAGCGAGTATAAGAACAGTGAGGTATAAGGTATGACAACCAGCGAGTATAAGAAAGAGAGGTATAAGGTATGACAACCAGCGAGTATAAGAACAGAGAGGTATAATGTATGACAACCAGCGAGTATAAGAACAGTGAGGTATAAGGTATGACAACCAGCGAGTATAAGAAAGAGAGGTATAAGGTATGACAACCAGCGAGTATAAGAACAGAGAGGTATAATGTATGACAACCAGCGAGTATAAGAACAGTGAGGTATAAGGTATGACAACCAGCGAGTATAAGAAAGAGAGGTATAAGGTATGACAACCAGCGAGTATAAGAACAGAGAGGTATAATGTATGACAACCAGCGAGTATAAGAACAGTGAGGTATAAGGTATGACAACCAGCGAGTATAAGAAAGAGAGGTATAAGGTATGACAACCACCGAATATAAGAACAGTGGGGTATAAGGAATTGCAACCAACGAGTTAGAAGGAATGGCAACCAGCGAGTAGAAGAACAGAGAGGTATGAAGAATGACAACTAGCTAGTATAAAAACGAGGTACAATTAATGGTACATGTTTGAAATGGCACACACACATCCCAAGGTTGACGGTGATGGATGCCGAACAAGCTTGGCCCATGCGTGTCCTGGGTGTGCCTGACGGTACTTGCTACAAGAGTCGCTCATCAGGAGGTGAAGAATAACAGCATCAAGAGGATGTTAAAAGTGGGACGTTGGTAAGAGAACTGGCAATAGCATGGCTGTGTTACCCATAGGACAAGAAGACCAGGAACATATAGAAGGTAAATAGACAAAAAAAATTTAACTTGCACTTCGTGCGAAGGAAACTGGAGGTCAATACCAACACTACCAGTGGATGTGGTTAGTAATGTTACACACCACCAGCGGGTGTGGTTAGTAATGTTACACACCACCAGCGGGTGTGGTTAGTAATGTTACACACCACCAGTGGGTATGGTTAGTAATGTTACACACCACCAGCGGGTGTGGTTAGTATTATTACACACCCCAGAATACACTTCGGTATAGATAGGCCTTGGGAGTGGGCTAAATTGTTAGAGAACTGTTTTTCAGAACTTAAAAGATATTTGGGTTTTAATTCGGCTGCTGTGAAATTCAAATGGGGGGGTAGGAAGATTCAGTCCAAAGGCAATGAATGGCTTGTCATGAAAACTTACCACACGCTACACTCAGCTATCTTCTTACCAGACCCCCGGTTTTCAAAACATATATTTTCTATTTTGAAAACAGTCATTCTAGTTCCCCCCAATGACCCTGAACATCTCATTTTAAAGGGCTATTGAGAATTTTGAAACAAATACCGCCTTTAATCCGATCCAGCAACACACCTTCTAGTTCATTTAGTTACCACCTTGGGTTGAACCTGGATCCCTAGACGTGTTGTCCGTCTCGCCAACAAATTACCCTGCCGGAAGTTGATGGACGGACGAGGAAGACGGACAATGAAGTAACATAGGGAGCTATGTTACAGGGACATACTGATATAGTGACATGTGACAATGTTCCTACATGTGTTAACATGTCCGTAACAAGATAATACAGTTAGCACAGGCTGGACTGGGATATTCCTGGATGTTCTACTTCCCACATTAGCTACTCCTCATCCATGCTAAGATAAACACAGACTTGACTGGGATATTCCTGGATGTTCTCCTTCCCACATTAGCTACTACTCATCCATGCTAAGCTCAACACAGACTTGACTGGGATATTCCTGGATGTTCTAATTCCCACATTAGCTACTCCTCATCCATGCTAAGCTCAACACAGACTTGACTGGGATATTCCTGGATGTTCTAATTCCCATATTAGCTACTCCTTGTCCATGCTAGGTTCAAACAAGAGATAGCTTACATCATAATACTATGAAATAAAGCTAGAACTTGTGAATGGTGTCCAGACTCCCGTCAACAGCTGGAGCTATTAATCATATTTACCTGACGTGGGATAATCGCCTCGTTACGTGTGTATGTTGCGTTATTTTACAGAGCATGTGTGTGTCTAGAGGACCCTGGTTGTATTCTCCTGTACCTGTGACTTAGTGGCCAGGGAGACTGACTACATGTCTAGAGGACCCTGGTTGCATTCCCCTGTACCTTTGACTTAGTGGTCAGGGAGACTGACTACATGTCTAGAGGACCCTGGTTGCATTCCCCTG